>CAKNYM010049012.1:0-21588 GCA_932195095.1 Andricus curvator
CTCGTTTTGTTCTTTATCCAATCACGATAATAAGCGACGTCAGCATAAACACCCGGTTTCCGAGGCCTGGCACATCCCTCACCATAAGAAACAATACCAACAAGCATGTTTCTGACCGTTAATGGACCGCCTGAATCACCTTGGCATGAATCACGACCTCCTTCATCGTATCCAGCACATATTTCCCCATTCTGAATTAAAGGGCCCATCAAATCTTTGCATCGTGTAGAAGATACTATTCGCACTTTGATCTTTTGCAAAACCCAGGGAAGGTCTTCCTGACCTTCTTTTATCAGTCCCCATCCGGTGACGTCTGCCGTAGTACCTGCATGCATCGTCTCTCCCGCATCAATCAGTTTAATTGCTCGCCTGGTTCTTCCGTTCAACTTAAAAAATGGCATTACTCTAATTGCGGCTAGGTCATTATGAGCTGCTATGAAGTCATCCACATAGTACTTTTCATGAATAATTATTTCTGTTATTCTGTGAATAGTAGCGCCCTTTGATGTAAGAGTCGAACCACTGCGTATTGTAAAGTTCTTGTGCTGAGTATGGACAAAACAATGAGCGGCAGTAATTATCCACTCTTTGGATATGATGCTGCCTCCACAAAGGTGATATCCGTATTCTTGGATACTTATTTGATGGGGAAATTTCGAAATAACTGTATTCACACCACCCACGATACGTGAACCATTCACTGAGAAGTTGTCTACTGCTAATGGATTTAGGTGAGTATGTCGAGGAATCCTGAAGGCTGTAATCCAAAATGAAAAATATCTTTCTGAAAATTTATTTGTTAGGTTGCTCAATAGTCAAGTCGAGTAATAAAAGTATGAAGTTAGGAGAGTATATTAGAAATGGATAGCGATGAAGTTTTTAGGAAATCTGTAATCTTCATGACTGGTTTTGCATTGTGCGATTCAATTTATGAATGCATCAAGTTTTAGGTTCACTGGGTGCGTTTGCAAAAGTACATTACGTGAAAATACACTACAGAAAGTTGGTGCTTTGAAAACGAATGTGTTATTTATCATTAAATAGGAACATACTTTTTAATTTGACGATAACATTATAAAAATTTACGCCAACATTCTTCATCTCGATGAAGAAGACGTGGAGTACCCCACGCAGTTTGCGTGGGGTACCTCACGTTGTTTGCGTGGGGATCCCAGCTGATGCTGTTTGTGGTTTCCACCACGGAATTGGTCATTTCAGGTTCATGAATTTTCATCTTAACAAAAACGGAGTGTCTCGTCGTCCCGAAATTCGGGATGAGTAGTGAAGTATTTTTCATAAGCTTGGCTAGTCGTCCCGAATTTTCGACATCTTACCACATGTAAACTCAGTGAATGAAAGACAGTGTGATATTTTTGTAAATTCAAAGTGGTCTTGTAATTTCCCCACCCCGCCTCTCATTCGATTTTTGACAATGAAAACTTCCCAGTTGGTAACACTATATGAAGTTAGTTCAAATAAAAAAAGAAGTTGAAAACGATAGAAAGTTTAAACAAATGAACTGGTTTTGCTCAGATGTAACTATATTGGGAAAAGACATTGAGTGGAGGATATTTTTCTTTCAAAATATTATATTTCATAAATGTTTATAATCAAAAGACACAGTTGTAAATGTCCATAGATAAACAAAACTGCAAAAAGTTCTTGTTAACGAAACACAGTTGTGATTAGGATCAAATTCCCGCCTTCTTCTTTATCCAGTCCCGATAGTACGCAACCTCAACATAGACACCAGGCAGATAACGAGCGCCACATCCATGTCCCCAAGACACTATTCCAACAAGCAAATTTCCGACTGCCAATGGACCACCTGAATCAGCATGACACGAATCACGACCACCTTCCTCATATCCAGCACAAATTTCCCCTTCTGGTAAAGGGCCCATGGGATAAGCGTCGCATTTCTCACGGGATATTATTGGAACATAAACCTTCTGCAGGATATGAGACACGTTACTTTGTTTTATCCTTCCCCATCCAGTCACACAAGCCATAGTACCAGGTTTGATCTTCCCTCCGGCATTAATAAGTGGGATTGCTTGACAGGTTATTCCATTGAAGTGAAATTTGGGGTTTACTTTCAAAAGGGCTATATCATTATAAGGATGAGCCTGCTCCACTGAATACGATTCGTGACGAATTATCTCGCTTACTTCATGGAGAGTACCATCTATCATTAATAAACTTGAACCACTTCGTATCGTAAAGTCCGTTTTTGTGTAATGCTCATCTACGCAATGAGCAGCAATGAGAACCCAATCTTCAGATATAATGATCCCTCCACAACTGTGTTGCTTGTGTATTTGGAGAGATACTTGATGAGGAAATTCACGGATATCTGCATTTTGACCACCTATGATGCGATCACTCTCTGAGAAGTTCAATCCTGCTGGTGGATTCAGGGAAGAGTGTCGAAGAATCCGGTAACATGTAATCCAGAAAATGTTCTTCATCAAAGAAAAAGTTGCGGATTACTAAACCTCACTGAAAAAATGGTTAGTTGGGACAAATATTCAGTTAGTAAATAATGGTACTGCTATTTTATTATCTGATACTGATATTAGTTGGTACAATTCCGTTAGTTTCACTGGCTATCCAATCAGTACCAGCAACTAATAAAATGGTTGTTCCAACTAATAAAATAGGAGGACCATATCTTACAAACTAAACAGTTGGCCCAACTAACCATTCTTTCAGTTTCCAATGGAGTAGAGAAAGTGAGGAAAGTATTTGTGAAGCGTAGAAAATTATTTTAGAGTTTGTGATATGACAATAGCTATAATCCCGTTTCTTTCGATATCACTGTTTACTGCCGCTATCGACTGATCACCATCTTTTGCACAATTTGCTTGATATTTTAGAGCAGTACTGGGATTTGCGCTCAAATTACGCAAGGCTTTTATTCTCAAATCGGTTTTCTGAAGTTTTCCTCTCCCCTGGCCAAACTTTCAGGCGAATTCAAGTATTTTTAATGAAGTCAGATACAGTCGCGGGTTATCACTAGTCGTAATTCAATCCATACAGTGATTCTAAGACCACCTTAGTAAAAGAAAAAATATTCAAAGGCCCATACCCCATGAAGTAGAGTCGTCTGACGGTATATCTAATCATGCTAAAGAACTTAGCAATACCTTAGCAGCGAGGGTGACCGATTTTTCAGGTGGCCCTCTGTTTCACCGGGGTTTTGAAATGAAAAGAGGCATACAATAAGTTTTAAGCCTACGTAATTTTTGCTAAATAATTTTTTTTTGTGAATTTAGTTATTAGTGTTTTTTATGTATTATTGAAGTAGTTAAACTTTTAACCAAGGTTTTAAATTTAAACTAAAAAATTTGATACTTAAACCAAGAAAAGGTTTTCATTTTGAATAAGAAACAGTTGATTGAACAAAAAAAGAAGAATTTTCAACAGCAGTTGAATGTTCAAAAAATGAAGATTTTTCAGTCAAGAAAGAAAAAAAAATCTTCCAAAATTTTAACTTTTCGAGACAAAAAAACTATCTTTCTACAAAAAAGTTTTATTTTCAAGCAAATAGTCGAATTGTCTATTAAAATGATGAATTTTCAGCCAATAAAATTGATTTTTTAATCAAAAAGACCATGTCTCAACAAAAAACATTGAATAGTGAAGTTTTCATCAACAAAACAAATTGAAAAAAAATTGAAAACTAGTGGAATTTTCTACCGAATTTTGAACCAAGAAGATCTACAAAAAAAAAATTTTGAACAAATTACACAAATTTTTAATCAAATAGTCAAAATTTTAAACTACAAAATATAATTTTTACCCGGAATTGAGCAGTTAAATTTTCATCAAAAAAATCAATTTTTAATTGAAAAAAAAATTATCCCAAAATAGTTAAATTTACGAGAAAAAAGGTTCATTTTTTACCAAGCAAGGCGATTTTTTAACAAAATATGCTAATTTTAAAATAAATAATTGGATTGTCAACTGAAAAAGATCTATTTTCGAAACAAATATAATAGTTAAATTTTTAGTCAAAAAGATTAATTTACAACAACAAAGAAACGAATTTTCAACAAAATAGTTCAATTTTCAACCAAAGTGATGAATATTGAAGTGAAATAAATTTCTACCAAAAAAGACAAATATTCAATAAAAATAGATGAATTTTCAACTAAAAAATATAAATTTTCAACAAAAAATTGAATAGTTAAATTTTCATTTAAAGAAATTAATGTTGAACCAAAGAAACGAATTCTCAACAAAAATGATGGGATATTCAACTGGAATAGTTGAACTTTCAGTTAACACATTAATTTTAACAAACAAAAAAAAGAATTTTCAACAAACTAGTTCAAATTTCACCTAAAACAGTTAAATTTAAGGTAAAAAAAATTATTTTTCAACAAAATAGTTTAGTTTTCAAGTACGAAAAATTTTTCAGCCAGCAAAGAGAAAAAATTTCAACCAAACTGTTAAATTTTTAATCCAGGTAATGAATTTTCAACTAGAATGATGAATCTTCAAATGGAATAGTTAAATTTTCAGTTAAAAAAATTAATTTAACCAATTAGTTTAATTTAGAAAAAAAAATAATTTTCAAACGAGAAAATTAATTTTTTACCAAATAAACGATTTTTCAACCAAATATATGAATTCTAAACCAAATAGTTGAATTCTCAAGATCACTTTTCAACAAAAAATATCATAGCTAAATTTGAAGTGAAAAAAAAATTAATTTTCAGCAAAAAAAAAAAAAAAATTTTAACGGAATAGTTCAATTTTCAACCAAAGTGATGAATTTTCAACTTAAATGACTAGAAGAATTCTTACCACTTAAAAATTTGATAAAATCGCCTGGTTAGACACTACGGTTCCTTTCTGATGAATATTACAATTATTTTTAACACAACGCGCACTTTCACTTTTCCTAATATTCTTACTATATTCTATACTATTTCTACAGTAGTATAGCTTTAGCGGTACGGGGCCACTTACCGACCGAGCAAGGTTCTGTTCTGTGCTAAGGTACCGACATTTACCTGATGTCGGTAAATCAGATTTGAATAGAACCTTGCTATGGTTCTTTATGAAATTTATGGAATTTTATCTGTGAAAAAGATCACTCCCCTCCGATCCGCTGGAAATTGAACCAGAGGTCTACCGATTGCCTGTCGGGTGCTCTTACCACAAAGCTACTGGAGGGATCGGAAGAAGAATCTTTTCTCACAGATATGCCGAACGGCAAGGTTTTCTGTAGTATCAGTTATGAGATACAAGAAATCTGTATTATCATAGGGGATGGTAATGACCGATCAGATGATGATACTAATCACATTACGAGCAAATAGAAATTTACACTATCGACCTAAGATATCCCTCAAATTCAGAATTTCACGATTTATAAAATTTCTTAAATTGAATTTTTTCTGTAAAAAAAGATCGAGTGCTCTTACCACTAAGCTACTGGAGATCGATAGTGTAGATTTCTATTTTCACGTAATGTGATTAGTATCTTCATCTGATCGGTCATTACCATCCCCGATGATAATACAGATTTCTTAAATCTTATGACTGATATTACAGAAAACCTTGCCGTTTGGAATATCTGTGGAAAAAGATTCTTCTTTCGGTATGTCCAGTAGCTTAGTGGTAAGAGCACTCGACTGGCAAAAATTCAATTTTATATATTCGAAAAAAATGGGTTTTATAGGCTAATGTAATATGGATATAATACAGAGAGAAGCATAGTAGACACAAAAAACTAGAATTTCAATTTTTTCAGTTAATTTTCAACTGTTTTGATAAAATAAAACCTTAGTTTTTTCTGTGTAAAGAAACGGATAAGAATAATGAACGTTTCCCCACATTTTTAATAATGTCAGAAATTTGAAGTTTCAGCAAAAATTCAGTAAATTTTCTATTTGAAAACCAGTGAAAAGTGACTGGAATTTTAGTGAAAGCTAGAACAGGAGAATTAGGGTGATTTTTCACGAAAATAGGGGAATAATAGGGGAAATGTATTGCATTTTAAAGAAAATATTTGAATTAAAAAAAAATGAATTTTCAACAAAAAAAGAAGAATTTCAACAAAAGAGTTTAATTTTGAACAAAATAATGACAGTTTCAATCAAATACTACAATGTTTAAACAAAAGAAATAAATTGTTAACAAAAAATATAATAGTAGGCTTTCCATCCAAAGAAGATTTTATTTTACCAAACGATGAATTCTCAATCCAAAAGGACGAATCATGAATAAAACAGTTGCGATTTGACAAAAAATAACGAATTTTTAAAAAATAATTGAATTTTCAACAAAATAATAAAATTTTCAACAATATACATAATGTCATTCCAACCGGAATTCAGAATTTTTAACCGAAAGAAATGAATTGTAGACCAAAAATATAATAGTAAACTTTTCCACAAACGAGGATTTTTTTTACCAAACGATGAATTTTCAATCCAAAAGGACGAATGTTAAACAAAACAGTTGAAATTTGACTAAAAATTATTATTTCTCAACGAAATAATTGAATTTTCAACAAAATAATAAAATTGTCAACCAAATTTTAAATTTTTTAACCAAACGATGAATTTGTAATCCAAAAGGAAAAATGTTCAACAAAACAGTTGAGTTTTTGAAGAAAAATTATAAATTTTAAACCAAATAGTTGAATTTTCTAGAAAATAATAATATTTTCAACCAAATTTTAGAACTGTTAATTGAAATAAATAAATTTTGCACCAGAAGTATATAAGTAGACTTTTCAACCAGAAATGATGACTTTTTTTATGAAACGAAGAATTTTTTTCTGAAAAAGGATCTTCTCCTTTCGCTCCGCTGGGAATCGAACCACAGAACTTCCGATTGCCGGTCAGGTGCTTTCCCATTAAGCTACTAAAGAGATCGAGAGAAGAAACCTTTTTTCAGAAAATACACGCATTATTTTGCCAGGTGGTAAATCAAATTTTTCAAAATTTTTCAAAATAGTTTAATTTTCAGGTAAAAAATAAAATCTTGAACCAAAAGAGATGAATTCTGAACCAAAAATATAACAGAAGAACTTTTAAATTAAAAAGAATTAACTTTCAAACAAAAATAGTTGGATCTTCTGATTGGGTTCTGTTAATCGAGAAAAAGGGGTAATTTTTTAAAAAAAGAGGAAAGAGGGGAATAGGAGAAAGAGTGTGAAAAATTGACATTTTAGAGAAAATTAAAATCTATCAGAATGAAATTTTTTTTTTTTTGAAAACTGAGGAAACGTCCATTAAATTTTTTTTTCTTATTTAAGAAGACTCACCATTAGTTGTAACAAGAAGATTTAGAATAATGAAAATATTAGTCTTCATTTTCAATAGAGGATTATAACTGAAGTGAAACTTGAAAAACAAATTTCAAGACATGCATTTTGTGTTTTGCGTTTAAGTCATGTATACTTTGTACCATTAATGTCATTGCCAATCAGTTTACGTAAAAGGTTACTTTTTTTACGATCAGTAAAATTATTTTTTATCAAATTCTATCGTTATTCGGCAGTAAAGATTGCTTCTGTCGATTATAATTCAATGATAGCTCTGCCGTCTGCAGTTTGCGATATCAGTTCGTCCCTGCAACTAAATCATTTCGAAAATGAGAAACAGAATTTAGTGAAAAAATTACATGATTGTCCCTGTTCTCTACTTTTAGTATATTTAGTCAATTTGCAAAGTATCATAGTAAAGACTCATCAGGAACACATACCTAGTTGATTCCGTGAACAAAAGTTGAGCCTATTCATTGAAAAATCGCCAAACTCTGAATTTGTTTAGAAAAATTGTTTAAATAATGAATTATTGTTGTCAATTCACAAAGTATCATAGTCAAGCCTGGTCAAATTTTAGGTTAGTTTCAATTCGAGATTGTCAACTTCCACATCCATTTCATCGTACTTGGATAACTTTTTTTGGTAAAACTTGTTTTTCCTTGATTCAAAAAAACTTCGGTTCGGGAGTGGACATTTATTTTATTTTTAGATAGTGATTTCGATTTTACAGGATGTTTTTTGCCTCTTTTCAAAATTCACATTTTGTTGGTTATCTAGTTCTGTACTGCCGCCCTTCAAATGTTAATTCCCTGTTTTCCCCAGTTTTAATTTAATACCCGGCTATTTCCTGGATTTCCTGGTTAGTAGAGACCCTGACTATTTTGAATAGTAAATACCTGATCAATACCACTGCACCCTTATCCTCAACTTGTATTTTTTTGGAAGAGGAGGTAGGGCTAGAAATGAATAAAATTTTACTATAAATAAAAAAATGTATTACATCTTTAAAGAGAAGCTTCTTTTTGTTATAGACATATTCGGTACTTTTACATTTCGGTGATATTTCCCAAGACTATCACAAGTCAGACGTCTGTATTCCGCTGGATCCATTGACGATAATAGGAAACATCAGTATAGACACCAGGATAATCAGGCCTGGCACATCCGACTCCCCAAGAAACAATTCCTGCAAGTTGATTTTTAACTACAAGAGGGCCCCCCGAATCTCCCTGAAAGGCATCAACTCCACCTTTCTCAAATCCAGCACAAATTTGTCCTCTGGGAACGTACATGTTTCGATTACAATCATCAAGCGACACAATGGGCACATAGGCCTTATAAAGAATTGTCCCTAAATAGTAATCATCCTCATCATGGAGGCCCCATCCTGAAATTACACTCATGACACCACCCTGAATTTCCGTGCCTTCTTTAATTAGTGCAACAGGCTCCTGCACTCCTCGGATATACCTAAATCTATGTTCCACTTTTACAGCCGCGATATCATGAGAAGGTGGATTTATCATAGAATCATAGTCTTCGTGTACAATCACCGCTTTAATTTTGTTTACATTTCCAGAATAGTGGATTTGATTAGTGCCACTCCGAATCTGCATTCGTTGAACGGAATAGTAGCCTGGAAAGCAATGAGCGGCGGACAAGGCCCATTCGTCAGATATGATGGAAGCGCCGCAAAAATGTCGATCACTGATTTCCACTGAGAGTTGATACGGAATTTCAGAAATCTCCGCTACATATCCTCCAACAATTCGACTAGATTCTTCCCTACCATCAGGTTTTGAATTAGATAAGGAAGGCTTGTTTGGATCCAGTGAACAAAATTGATGCAAGAATTGACGCAGCATGCATATCACCGAAATCTCGGCTGCAATTAAAAAAGGAAAAGGTCTGCTTGAGCTTTGGAACATTCAGTTAGTACCATTACTATTTTTTCGAAAAAAATGAATTAACAAAAAGCAAAATTTGAAAGGGACAGGATTTTAGATTTACAGATGTTTTGAACCAGCTAATTTCGTTCACCAAAAAAGCGTTTCGGGTTTATACTTTTGGTTCCGTTTTGATTCAAAATAAAACAAATCCCACATTCAGCCAGTTTCATTCAGTGGGAATTGTTATTACATTTCGGGATATTTTGGGTTAAGGAACTTTAATAAATCAATGGTACTTCATGGCTACTTCGGTTCTGGCTTCGTTCCCATAATTCTTTTTCAATGACCGAATTCTGGTGGGTCTGACGTTATAATTGGACACACCATCTTATGGTGATATCGATACTTATTCTGAACAGGATTTTGTGCTTAACGAAATAAATAAATAAATAATGATAATAAAGTAGCCTTGGATTGTATTAGGTTGACGAAAGGCGAAAGTTTCTAGGTACTTCCGTTCCTGAGGAAAGAATAATTCTACTCGAACACGTGAATGTTTAGGTTGGTGTGCATTATTTTGGAGATCAAAAAATGAATGGTAAAGGGGATAAATTGATTAACTTATGCTTCAGAGAACGATTGTTCATTATAAATACTTGGTTCCAGCATAAAATGATCCACATGTATGCTTGGTGCAGACGTAAAAGCCACAATATGATTGACGTTGTTGTAGCGGATGAGAGACTAAGAGGGCTAGTAAGAAATACAAAAGTTATGAGAGGTTGTGAATGTAAAATGGATCATGACCTCATAATTTCAAATATAAACCTAGGGCAAGAGCAATGAAGAATGTTGAGTAGTGTTCTAATTCCACTACGTTTATAATCTCGTTTCATGGGCATTCCCATTTGCCTAGGCGCGAAACGAAAACAAATTTGGTTAACTCTCTCAAGCCTAATAATAGGTCTGACTAGAGAAAAGTATAGCAATTTGAGTGTGAGCGGGATTCTAAATTAAGAAGCGTTCTTTGTAAAAAAAACCCAGAGTCCTAAGAGTTTTGTTGATATTATCTGAGATTTGTGCTTCATAAGATAACGAGTCATGCATATAGAGACCCAAGACCCACACTCGCGTAATCTTACGTAGCTCTTCATCGCCAATAGTATAATATTCATAATTGAATGACACCTTTTTCTCAGTGAACGTTATAATAGAACATTTTCTAACATTGAGTTGGATTCAGTTTAGAGTAAACCACACTAGAAGACTGTCAAGGTCGTTTTAAAGTTCAATGCAGTCCGAAAGAGAGCAGATGGCTCTATACAGTTCAAGGTCATTAGCGAATAATAAAAAGAAATAAAACTTTATCATTGTGAAGATATTACTAAAATTCAGGATAAACATTAAGGATCCAAGGATCACACCCGCGGCGACTCGGGACTACTATAGGCTCCAGGAAGACCAGGTCCAGCATATCCAAATCTCTAAGCAACAACTCTAAGAAGTTGATTCTCAACCGTAAGATTCTTAACCGATGTGATTGCCAACCAATTAATCAAATATTTAAATAAAGAATTAACTGCTTTGCTATGGGTCGAAAGATTGAATAGTTACAAACTTGTACACTACATTATACTAACTCCATACAAAGTTTCTCGCAATGAGAAGCTAGACGCAACTACAATTCAAAAGCTCTACAATTTCATGAATTTTTTAATTGTTGCGCAACTGTTAGTAAATCTTTTTTACATTTCAATTTCTACGCTCATAGTATGTCACGTTATGTTTGATGGACTTTTTTATTGATAAAGCTTCGCCTGTTTCAGACTGATTATACAATTCTTAAATTACTATTGTGACCATGAAGGGGCACTACGTCGTTTTCAACAAAGATTGCTCCAATGATCCAAATTAAATCCCACTCTTTTCCTTTATCCAATTCCGATAGTACGAAATCTCAGCATAAACACCAGGACTTCGAGGTTTAGCACATCCAAGTCCCCAAGACACAATTCCAACAAGAAGATTTCCGACACTCAGAGGCCCACCTGAATCACCTTGGCAGGAATCGCGACCACCCTCTTCATATCCAGCACAAATTTGTCCTTTTGGCAAAGGGCCAAAATAAGATGCACATTTTGTCCCAGATATTATAGGAACTTTAACCTTCTGTAAAATTTTAGATACAACACCCTCTTCTTCTGTGACTCCCCATCCAGTGACGTAAGCTAGAGTACCAGGATTGACCTTTTCTCCCGAGTTGATGAGTTTGATTGCCCGCCGGGCTTTCCTCTTCAGTTTGAAGTGGGTCTTTACTTTAATCAGGGCTATGTCATTCAAAACTGTTTTTTCATCGTATTTATCGTGAGAAATTATTTTGCTTATTGAGTGAATGGTACCACCATGATCGAAAAATTGTGAACCACTTCGTATTTTGTAGAATTTTGCTAAAGGACTCTGTACACAATGTGCAGCGGTAATCATCCAATTTTTAGAAATGATGCTGCCTCCACAAATATGTGATCCGAATTTTTGGATAGATACCTGATGAGGAAAATCAGCAATATTTGCATTTACACCACCGACGATACGTGAATCACTTTTTGAGAAATTCTTTGGTGTTAGATTTAAGTATGGGGGTTGACTCCAAGAGGCTGTAATGAAAAATTGAAGATATTTTCTTTAAAATGAGCTTCTAATGATCACTAAAGTTAAGTAAAGCAGTAGGTGGGCAAAGATTTTGGAAGTAGTTGGTTGAATTTTTACAGTCATGAAATGATCTTTAGGATTGGTAACCTTCCAAGCAAGAAGTAAAGTTGATTAAAAGTAGTGTTTAGCAACTGCTAAGCAATGGGATAGAACTTTTTTACACAAATAATTGTTATTTTTCTAATAAACTATCTGGAAAGATTTATTTTATGTCTGTTCAAATATTTTATTGTCTTTACATGATGCTTATTATATCCTCGCTATTTCTCTGATCCAATTACATAGGTTAAGCGCATTCCGATCCCCAAGAGACAATCCCAACCAGCAATTTTTTAACAGAAATTGGACCACCTAAATCACCGTGGAATACATTACAACCACCCTCTAGATATCCAGCACATCTTTCGCCGTTTCCTACACCAACCACATGCTTTTGCATACTTCTATTGATATTATAGGAACCTCAGATTTCAGCAGAACATCAGGCAAAACATAAGTTTTATTTGTATTTTCCTAACCAGAGATGTTAGCCATGGTTCCTGGCTTGATCTTCTTATCCGATTTAATCATCTTAATTGGCTGTCGAGTTCTTTCATTTAACTTGAATTGTGACTTTACTTGCAGGAGAGCTATGTTAGCCAGAGCTAATCCTTAAGAAGATTTGAACGGTACCACCATGATTTACAAGACTGGAACGACTTCGTACTGTAATGTTTTTTGGTGGAGATTCATTGCCCCAATGAGCAGCAGTGAGTACCCATTTTTTGAGATGATGCTGCCTCCACAATGAATTCCGCTGTTATATGGAACCTGGAGATGAAATTCGGTGATGCTTGCATTCAATCCTCCTACTATACATGAATCAGTGATTGAGGTATTCTTTCCTGATAGTGCATCAAGGTTGGCTGGCAAGGGATCCAAAAGGCTGCAATTCAAAATAAAAATAATGTTCTTAAATGATCTTCTGACGCTCATTAAAGCTAGTTAGAGTAGTAAGTCAGGAAAGCTTCGTAGTAGCATACAAAAATTATAGGTTTTAGGCATGCTATGTTATAGTTATCTTCAATGTAGCAATGTCTGACATGTATGATTAATTAGTCTTTCGCATCAAGTGATGACATTTTATTTTATGTATTCTTACGACAGAATGTGCTATGTCTGTTTAAAAAAAGACTGGTCTGATTTGCTTTACCACAAAGATTAAATCCTCGTTTTGTTCTTTATCCAATCACGATAATAAGCGACGTCAGCATAAACACCCGGTTTCCGAGGCCTGGCACATCCCTCACCATAAGAAACAATACCAACAAGCATGTTTCTGACCGTTAATGGACCGCCTGAATCACCTTGGCATGAATCACGACCTCCTTCATCGTATCCAGCACATATTTCCCCATTCTGAATTAAAGGGCCCATCAAATCTTTGCATCGTGTAGAAGATACTATTCGCACTTTGATCTTTTGCAAAACCCAGGGAAGGTCTTCCTGACCTTCTTTTATCAGTCCCCATCCGGTGACGTCTGCCGTAGTACCTGCATGCATCGTCTCTCCCGCATCAATCAGTTTAATTGCTCGCCTGGTTCTTCCGTTCAACTTAAAAAATGGCATTACTCTAATTGCGGCTAGGTCATTATGAGCTGCTATGAAGTCATCCACATAGTACTTTTCATGAATAATTATTTCTGTTATTCTGTGAATAGTAGCGCCCTTTGATGTAAGAGTCGAACCACTGCGTATTGTAAAGTTCTTGTGCTGAGTATGGACAAAACAATGAGCGGCAGTAATTATCCACTCTTTGGATATGATGCTGCCTCCACAAAGGTGATATCCGTATTCTTGGATACTTATTTGATGGGGAAATTTCGAAATAACTGTATTCACACCACCCACGATACGTGAACCATTCACTGAGAAGTTGTCTACTGCTAATGGATTTAGGTGAGTATGTCGAGGAATCCTGAAGGCTGTAATCCAAAATGAAAAATATCTTTCTGAAAATTTATTTGTTAGGTTGCTCAATAGTCAAGTCGAGTAATAAAAGTATGAAGTTAGGAGAGTATATTAGAAATGGATAGCGATGAAGTTTTTAGGAAATCTGTAATCTTCATGACTGGTTTTGCATTGTGCGATTCAATTTATGAATGCATCAAGTTTTAGGTTCACTGGGTGCGTTTGCAAAAGTACATTACGTGAAAATACACTACAGAAAGTTGGTGCTTTGAAAACGAATGTGTTATTTATCATTAAATAGGAACATACTTTTTAATTTGACGATAACATTATAAAAATTTACGCCAACATTCTTCATCTCGATGAAGAAGACGTGGAGTACCCCACGCAGTTTGCGTGGGGTACCTCACGTTGTTTGCGTGGGGATCCCAGCTGATGCTGTTTGTGGTTTCCACCACGGAATTGGTCATTTCAGGTTCATGAATTTTCATCTTAACAAAAACGGAGTGTCTCGTCGTCCCGAAATTCGGGATGAGTAGTGAAGTATTTTTCATAAGCTTGGCTAGTCGTCCCGAATTTTCGACATCTTACCACATGTAAACTCAGTGAATGAAAGACAGTGTGATATTTTTGTAAATTCAAAGTGGTCTTGTAATTTCCCCACCCCGCCTCTCATTCGATTTTTGACAATGAAAACTTCCCAGTTGGTAACACTATATGAAGTTAGTTCAAATAAAAAAAGAAGTTGAAAACGATAGAAAGTTTAAACAAATGAACTGGTTTTGCTCAGATGTAACTATATTGGGAAAAGACATTGAGTGGAGGATATTTTTCTTTCAAAATATTATATTTCATAAATGTTTATAATCAAAAGACACAGTTGTAAATGTCCATAGATAAACAAAACTGCAAAAAGTTCTTGTTAACGAAACACAGTTGTGATTAGGATCAAATTCCCGCCTTCTTCTTTATCCAGTCCCGATAGTACGCAACCTCAACATAGACACCAGGCAGATAACGAGCGCCACATCCATGTCCCCAAGACACTATTCCAACAAGCAAATTTCCGACTGCCAATGGACCACCTGAATCAGCATGACACGAATCACGACCACCTTCCTCATATCCAGCACAAATTTCCCCTTCTGGTAAAGGGCCCATGGGATAAGCGTCGCATTTCTCACGGGATATTATTGGAACATAAACCTTCTGCAGGATATGAGACACGTTACTTTGTTTTATCCTTCCCCATCCAGTCACACAAGCCATAGTACCAGGTTTGATCTTCCCTCCGGCATTAATAAGTGGGATTGCTTGACAGGTTATTCCATTGAAGTGAAATTTGGGGTTTACTTTCAAAAGGGCTATATCATTATAAGGATGAGCCTGCTCCACTGAATACGATTCGTGACGAATTATCTCGCTTACTTCATGGAGAGTACCATCTATCATTAATAAACTTGAACCACTTCGTATCGTAAAGTCCGTTTTTGTGTAATGCTCATCTACGCAATGAGCAGCAATGAGAACCCAATCTTCAGATATAATGATCCCTCCACAACTGTGTTGCTTGTGTATTTGGAGAGATACTTGATGAGGAAATTCACGGATATCTGCATTTTGACCACCTATGATGCGATCACTCTCTGAGAAGTTCAATCCTGCTGGTGGATTCAGGGAAGAGTGTCGAAGAATCCGGTAACATGTAATCCAGAAAATGTTCTTCATCAAAGAAAAAGTTGCGGATTACTAAACCTCACTGAAAAAATGGTTAGTTGGGACAAATATTCAGTTAGTAAATAATGGTACTGCTATTTTATTATCTGATACTGATATTAGTTGGTACAATTCCGTTAGTTTCACTGGCTATCCAATCAGTACCAGCAACTAATAAAATGGTTGTTCCAACTAATAAAATAGGAGGACCATATCTTACAAACTAAACAGTTGGCCCAACTAACCATTCTTTCAGTTTCCAATGGAGTAGAGAAAGTGAGGAAAGTATTTGTGAAGCGTAGAAAATTATTTTAGAGTTTGTGATATGACAATAGCTATAATCCCGTTTCTTTCGATATCACTGTTTACTGCCGCTATCGACTGATCACCATCTTTTGCACAATTTGCTTGATATTTTAGAGCAGTACTGGGATTTGCGCTCAAATTACGCAAGGCTTTTATTCTCAAATCGGTTTTCTGAAGTTTTCCTCTCCCCTGGCCAAACTTTCAGGCGAATTCAAGTATTTTTAATGAAGTCAGATACAGTCGCGGGTTATCACTAGTCGTAATTCAATCCATACAGTGATTCTAAGACCACCTTAGTAAAAGAAAAAATATTCAAAGGCCCATACCCCATGAAGTAGAGTCGTCTGACGGTATATCTAATCATGCTAAAGAACTTAGCAATACCTTAGCAGCGAGGGTGACCGATTTTTCAGGTGGCCCTCTGTTTCACCGGGGTTTTGAAATGAAAAGAGGCATACAATAAGTTTTAAGCCTACGTAATTTTTGCTAAATAATTTTTTTTTGTGAATTTAGTTATTAGTGTTTTTTATGTATTATTGAAGTAGTTAAACTTTTAACCAAGGTTTTAAATTTAAACTAAAAAATTTGATACTTAAACCAAGAAAAGGTTTTCATTTTGAATAAGAAACAGTTGATTGAACAAAAAAAGAAGAATTTTCAACAGCAGTTGAATGTTCAAAAAATGAAGATTTTTCAGTCAAGAAAGAAAAAAAAATCTTCCAAAATTTTAACTTTTCGAGACAAAAAAACTATCTTTCTACAAAAAAGTTTTATTTTCAAGCAAATAGTCGAATTGTCTATTAAAATGATGAATTTTCAGCCAATAAAATTGATTTTTTAATCAAAAAGACCATGTCTCAACAAAAAACATTGAATAGTGAAGTTTTCATCAACAAAACAAATTGAAAAAAAATTGAAAACTAGTGGAATTTTCTACCGAATTTTGAACCAAGAAGATCTACAAAAAAAAAATTTTGAACAAATTACACAAATTTTTAATCAAATAGTCAAAATTTTAAACTACAAAATATAATTTTTACCCGGAATTGAGCAGTTAAATTTTCATCAAAAAAATCAATTTTTAATTGAAAAAAAAATTATCCCAAAATAGTTAAATTTACGAGAAAAAAGGTTCATTTTTTACCAAGCAAGGCGATTTTTTAACAAAATATGCTAATTTTAAAATAAATAATTGGATTGTCAACTGAAAAAGATCTATTTTCGAAACAAATATAATAGTTAAATTTTTAGTCAAAAAGATTAATTTACAACAACAAAGAAACGAATTTTCAACAAAATAGTTCAATTTTCAACCAAAGTGATGAATATTGAAGTGAAATAAATTTCTACCAAAAAAGACAAATATTCAATAAAAATAGATGAATTTTCAACTAAAAAATATAAATTTTCAACAAAAAATTGAATAGTTAAATTTTCATTTAAAGAAATTAATGTTGAACCAAAGAAACGAATTCTCAACAAAAATGATGGGATATTCAACTGGAATAGTTGAACTTTCAGTTAACACATTAATTTTAACAAACAAAAAAAAGAATTTTCAACAAACTAGTTCAAATTTCACCTAAAACAGTTAAATTTAAGGTAAAAAAAATTATTTTTCAACAAAATAGTTTAGTTTTCAAGTACGAAAAATTTTTCAGCCAGCAAAGAGAAAAAATTTCAACCAAACTGTTAAATTTTTAATCCAGGTAATGAATTTTCAACTAGAATGATGAATCTTCAAATGGAATAGTTAAATTTTCAGTTAAAAAAATTAATTTAACCAATTAGTTTAATTTAGAAAAAAAAATAATTTTCAAACGAGAAAATTAATTTTTTACCAAATAAACGATTTTTCAACCAAATATATGAATTCTAAACCAAATAGTTGAATTCTCAAGATCACTTTTCAACAAAAAATATCATAGCTAAATTTGAAGTGAAAAAAAAATTAATTTTCAGCAAAAAAAAAAAAAAAATTTTAACGGAATAGTTCAATTTTCAACCAAAGTGATGAATTTTCAACTTAAATGACTAGAAGAATTCTTACCACTTAAAAATTTGATAAAATCGCCTGGTTAGACACTACGGTTCCTTTCTGATGAATATTACAATTATTTTTAACACAACGCGCACTTTCACTTTTCCTAATATTCTTACTATATTCTATACTATTTCTACAGTAGTATAGCTTTAGCGGTACGGGGCCACTTACCGACCGAGCAAGGTTCTGTTCTGTGCTAAGGTACCGACATTTACCTGATGTCGGTAAATCAGATTTGAATAGAACCTTGCTATGGTTCTTTATGAAATTTATGGAATTTTATCTGTGAAAAAGATCACTCCCCTCCGATCCGCTGGAAATTGAACCAGAGGTCTACCGATTGCCTGTCGGGTGCTCTTACCACAAAGCTACTGGAGGGATCGGAAGAAGAATCTTTTCTCACAGATATGCCGAACGGCAAGGTTTTCTGTAGTATCAGTTATGAGATACAAGAAATCTGTATTATCATAGGGGATGGTAATGACCGATCAGATGATGATACTAATCACATTACGAGCAAATAGAAATTTACACTATCGACCTAAGATATCCCTCAAATTCAGAATTTCACGATTTATAAAATTTCTTAAATTGAATTTTTTCTGTAAAAAAAGATCGAGTGCTCTTACCACTAAGCTACTGGAGATCGATAGTGTAGATTTCTATTTTCACGTAATGTGATTAGTATCTTCATCTGATCGGTCATTACCATCCCCGATGATAATACAGATTTCTTAAATCTTATGACTGATATTACAGAAAACCTTGCCGTTTGGAATATCTGTGGAAAAAGATTCTTCTTTCGGTATGTCCAGTAGCTTAGTGGTAAGAGCACTCGACTGGCAAAAATTCAATTTTATATATTCGAAAAAAATGGGTTTTATAGGCTAATGTAATATGGATATAATACAGAGAGAAGCATAGTAGACACAAAAAACTAGAATTTCAATTTTTTCAGTTAATTTTCAACTGTTTTGATAAAATAAAACCTTAGTTTTTTCTGTGTAAAGAAACGGATAAGAATAATGAACGTTTCCCCACATTTTTAATAATGTCAGAAATTTGAAGTTTCAGCAAAAATTCAGTAAATTTTCTATTTGAAAACCAGTGAAAAGTGACTGGAATTTTAGTGAAAGCTAGAACAGGAGAATTAGGGTGATTTTTCACGAAAATAGGGGAATAATAGGGGAAATGTATTGCATTTTAAAGAAAATATTTGAATTAAAAAAAAATGAATTTTCAACAAAAAAAGAAGAATTTCAACAAAAGAGTTTAATTTTGAACAAAATAATGACAGTTTCAATCAAATACTACAATGTTTAAACAAAAGAAATAAATTGTTAACAAAAAATATAATAGTAGGCTTTCCATCCAAAGAAGATTTTATTTTACCAAACGATGAATTCTCAATCCAAAAGGACGAATCATGAATAAAACAGTTGCGATTTGACAAAAAATAACGAATTTTTAAAAAATAATTGAATTTTCAACAAAATAATAAAATTTTCAACAATATACATAATGTCATTCCAACCGGAATTCAGAATTTTTAACCGAAAGAAATGAATTGTAGACCAAAAATATAATAGTAAACTTTTCCACAAACGAGGATTTTTTTTACCAAACGATGAATTTTCAATCCAAAAGGACGAATGTTAAACAAAACAGTTGAAATTTGACTAAAAATTATTATTTCTCAACGAAATAATTGAATTTTCAACAAAATAATAAAATTGTCAACCAAATTTTAAATTTTTTAACCAAACGATGAATTTGTAATCCAAAAGGAAAAATGTTCAACAAAACAGTTGAGTTTTTGAAGAAAAATTATAAATTTTAAACCAAATAGTTGAATTTTCTAGAAAATAATAATATTTTCAACCAAATTTTAGAACTGTTAATTGAAATAAATAAATTTTGCACCAGAAGTATATAAGTAGACTTTTCAACCAGAAATGATGACTTTTTTTATGAAACGAAGAATTTTTTTCTGAAAAAGGATCTTCTCCTTTCGCTCCGCTGGGAATCGAACCACAGAACTTCCGATTGCCGGTCAGGTGCTTTCCCATTAAGCTACTAAAGAGATCGAGAGAAGAAACCTTTTTTCAGAAAATACACGCATTATTTTGCCAGGTGGTAAATCAAATTTTTCAAAATTTTTCAAAATAGTTTAATTTTCAGGTAAAAAATAAAATCTTGAACCAAAAGAGATGAATTCTGAACCAAAAATATAACAGAAGAACTTTTAAATTAAAAAGAATTAACTTTCAAACAAAAATAGTTGGATCTTCTGATTGGGTTCTGTTAATCGAGAAAAAGGGGTAATTTTTTAAAAAAAGAGGAAAGAGGGGAATAGGAGAAAGAGTGTGAAAAATTGACATTTTAGAGAAAATTAAAATCTATCAGAATGAAATTTTTTTTTTTTTGAAAACTGAGGAAACGTCCATTAAATTTTTTTTTCTTATTTAAGAAGACTCACCATTAGTTGTAACAAGAAGATTTAGAATAATGAAAATATTAGTCTTCATTTTCAATAGAGGATTATAACTGAAGTGAAACTTGAAAAACAAATTTCAAGACATGCATTTTGTGTTTTGCGTTTAAGTCATGTATACTTTGTACCATTAATGTCATTGCCAATCAGTTTACGTAAAAGGTTACTTTTTTTACGATCAGTAAAATTATTTTTTATCAAATTCTATCGTTATTCGGCAGTAAAGATTGCTTCTGTCGATTATAATTCAATGATAGCTCTGCCGTCTGCAGTTTGCGATATCAGTTCGTCCCTGCAACTAAATCATTTCGAAAATGAGAAACAGAATTTAGTGAAAAAATTACATGATTGTCCCTGTTCTCTACTTTTAGTATATTTAGTCAATTTGCAAAGTATCATAGTAAAGACTCATCAGGAACACATACCTAGTTGATTCCGTGAACAAAAGTTGAGCCTATTCATTGAAAAATCGCCAAACTCTGAATTTGTTTAGAAAAATTGTTTAAATAATGAATTATTGTTGTCAATTCACAAAGTATCATAGTCAAGCCTGGTCAAATTTTAGGTTAGTTTCAATTCGAGATTGTCAACTTCCACATCCATTTCATCGTACTTGGATAACTTTTTTTGGTAAAACTTGTTTTTCCTTGATTCAAAAAAACTTCGGTTCGGGAGTGGACATTTATTTTATTTTTAGATAGTGATTTCGATTTTACAGGATGTTTTTTGCCTCTTTTCAAAATTCACATTTTGTTGGTTATCTAGTTCTGTACTGCCGCCCTTCAAATGTTAATTCCCTGTTTTCCCCAGTTTTAATTTAATACCCGGCTATTTCCTGGATTTCCTGGTTAGTAGAGACCCTGACTATTTTGAATAGTAAATACCTGATCAATACCACTGCACCCTTATCCTCAACTTGTATTTTTTTGGAAGAGGAGGTAGGGCTAGAAATGAATAAAATTTTACTATAAATAAAAAAATGTATTACATCTTTAAAGAGAAGCTTCTTTTTGTTATAGACATATTCGGTACTTTTACATTTCGGTGATATTTCCCAAGACTATCACAAGTCAGACGTCTGTATTCCGCTGGATCCATTGACGATAATAGGAAACATCAGTATAGACACCAGGATAATCAGGCCTGGCACATCCGACTCCCCAAGAAACAATTCCTGCAAGTTGATTTT
>CAKNYM010049013.1:0-30802 GCA_932195095.1 Andricus curvator
CAGAATATAATTTGTGAAGTGGGGAAGCTGGTTGGCCTAAATTATAAGATTTATGATATAATTAGTGTCTAAATTATTCTGACTCTTGAAATACATTAATATGAAAGTCTGAAGTCTAATTTTTACAGGTTTTACAAGATAAGACCATAATATTTTTGATTGTTATAAAATGAAGTATAAGAAAAGATGGCATTGATTAGTATCCCGGAATTTTCTGTAAAAAAAACCGGACAAGTATATAGCACTAGGGCTAGTATTACGGAAAATATCATAATGGTAGACAGTTCAAAAAAAGATTTAAAAAACCTAAAAGTTGTAATTAAACTGTTCCTAAAATACGCCACAAATGATTCTGCCTACTCTTCACGGAGTTAATCATTCATTTTTCAACACGATTCTAATTGGACTAGAGGTTCAATCACATGGGAAATTTCAACCAGTCATTAAAATTGTGAACAATTCAGGCAGTGGTATCACCTTTGACTCTGCAACTTAGGCAAAACTCCAACAACATGTGGATATAACAGAATCATACTTCTGTTTCGGAAATTCACCTTCATACCTCCAGACCATTGAATTGGGCAAATACACGCTCGTGTTTACGACCGCTCACGGCAACAAGGCAATAATTCTAAGGCAGGGCAAGGAATGCAACGACGAGACTAACAATAAAGCGCAGCAGGGTGAGATGGAGGCCAAGAAGAAAAAGCTATATACCCCTAAAATAGTTCTTCAGAAGTCTAGTTTAGAAGGACTGAAAGATGTTATTGTGTGTGTCGATGAAAGGTTCAGAAGAATTAAGAGATTATTGAAAAACGTAGAAGGATGTACAGATTTTTTAATTGAAACGATTGTCAATTATTTAGTCTCGGAAAATATAAACTCACCGAAGGAGGAGTTAGTCCATCAGATAATTAAGTGTAAATCTGCATACTTCAAAAGTCACGTACAAACAAAACTTGAGAAAAAATTCGTCGAATTTTATTTTGAAATTGTGTTTATGGAACTAACAACCATCTTAATTTCATATATTGTTGGCGAGGTTGAACTTTTTTTTCTACACGTACATAATTAAATGCATTTCGTTGGAAATTCAATAAAAACAGATATGGAACTATAATTTAAAAATGTATATATTTACTACCTGCCACTTAAAATAGTTTAGGCTAGTTAAAAATTTTAATTAGTGAATTAAATATTATACATACCTTTAAGTAATTATAGCTTTGTTGTTATTCTAGCACTCCTTTTCCAACCTAGATAGATAGAAAATAAGATTAGGATAATTAATTTGTGTTGTAATTAGTTCTCTCATTTTCCAAATCGTCTTTTACTCTTGGACTAACAGGGAGGGGGTGGGGCCCCATCCCTATTCGAGATGGAACATGTCCGTTCATGAATCATCGCAGGTTCGCACAGGGAGGGGGTGGGCCCCTCCCCTTTATCAGCTTCGATACATTCATTCGATGGGAGGGGGTGGGCCTCCTCCCCTTTTCCAGCTGAGAATCATCCATTCGATGAGATCATGTGTGACCCCACCCCTTTTCCAACTCAGAATCATTAATTCGATCAATTAGGATAGCCCCCATTTTTTAATAAGCCACGCCACTCGACCAATTAGGGGAGCCCACTCTCCTACCCCACCCCTCCTTTTAGGCCACGCCTCTCGACCAATCACAGATCGTGCTATGGCCTAGGGTATCTACTAATGTTCCGGTTCAGTGCGACCACTGGAGAAGGAAACGTGTTTCAACTCGCCCTTGATGATCTGTAAGGGTGAGTTTTCATGGAACATGATTTCCAATTAATCATCGAATTGTTATTCCAAACAGGTTTTATTTCTAAACTGCTTCGTTGGTTTATGGAAAATCTATAAATTGGTCAAGAAGCTTGATGCGAACTAATTCGGTTGATAGTACAAAATCGAGGTCCGTGAAAAGGCTTCTTAACATGGTTTAATATGATGATTTTATTAAGTTTAATTTAAACTTACTTGAATTAAATTGCAATCGAATGCGTCGCACTGGTAGCACAAAAAAAATATGTTTTTTTTTTTTAATTTTATAAGAATTTGCAACGTTTTAATACAGATGTGATTCTTTGTTCCGAATCGCGTCGACCTGTATGTATACAATGTGAATGGTTGAAGAAAGATTTTCGATTTTTGGGTCAATTTAAATATCTCCTTTATTGAACACCAATGTTTACAAAAACGTTTCGCTTGTAACCAGCCAAGTCTTATCAGTTTCTAATACAATTTTCCTATTATAAATCATAAGTCCACCATCTTCTATCCCTACGCAGAAAATAGGGAAAAATATAAATTCAACAAAAATACGTAGATGTATTATGTTAAAAATTCGGAAACAACCGTTAAGTTTTGAAGAAAACTAACTTTCAAACACATATGCGTTCATGGACATCAAAAGGATGTGTACAAGATATATGTACAGTTGAAAAACATAGTAAAGCAAGTTGTAGTAAAAAATTAAAAACTATTGCAATAAGTGTCCCTGTGGATTGGGAGAAAATTGGAAAAACTGCATACGGGTCGATCACTTACATATCTTTTCCAATTCGAAAATAGAACTGACTTTTTTTTAATCTGAGTCGATCGATTCGAAAAATATGCCTTGGATATGTGAAAACATAGGTACATCGGGTAACTTCTAGCTTCATCGTACATGATAATAACTTTCAGAATCCCGAATATAAAATTTTACAGGCTTTGTTAATAGGATCTTTTAATTTACCAAAACATTTGAAGGTATCTTTTCATATAAAAAAATGGGGAAATCTGAAACTTTTGCAATGGAATTTTTATGTTTCGAAAAAAATCACAAGAGAAAAGTAAAACAAAAATTCTCTCAAGATTGAAGAAGGTGTACGTTTGTATAATAGAAACTAAGTTGTCAGCATTGTTAACATTTATGAGATCCAATCTTCATATATTTTCCAATAAAACATGTGGATAGCCTTTTAGGTTTAAAGTCTTTTTAATACCCGGTAACAACGAGTTCATTGGGACGCATAGACTGGCATTAAGAAAAACGGACTTTTCAATGCCTTCAAATGCGTACCAACATCATTTTTGCCCAAAAAATAATTAAATCGCATTGACTGGCATTGATTCTACTCAATATTTTGTCAACAGCAATAAATGGCATTGACACGGGTCGATACTTGGTTCGTGAAAGGCATTGCATAGCATACAATTTGGTGGTTCGCCGAGTAGCATTGAATGGCATTGCATATCAATAAACTCATAGGCATTACAAGCAAATCACATTGATGCCTTGAAGTTTATGCGCATTAAAAATGATTGAAACGAACCGAGTTTTATACAGTAAAGCACATTCAATGGCATTTGGGACAAAAATGCAATTGGTACGCATTTAAAGACATTGAAATGTCTGTTATTTAAATGCCAGCCTATCCGCCTGGATCAACTCCTTCTTACCGGGTAATCTGTATATTATATGTAACAAAACTAGCGTGTCTCCTGATTACAGTAAGATCTAAAAATTTGATTTGATTGTCCCTTCCGACTTTGACTGTAAACTTAATTTTAGGATGATAATTGTTGAATCTAGTAACAATATCGTTAATTTTATCAATAGGAATTCAAGGGGAGACGTCATCGGCATAACGAAAAAAGAAGGTAACATTTAATCATCATCGTTTTCTTCTTAGATGCAAGTCTGAACGCATTTTATCGGAAAATTTAATACATTTTAATTATAACGTTAAATTCATTTATTCATTAATCAACATCTTTTTCTTCTTAGATGCTAGTCTCAATGCATTTTATCGGTAAATTTAATAAATTTTAATTATAACGTTAAATTCTCTCAACTCAAAAATAATTCGGAAATTAAAGCCGAATTTGTTCAAATTAAAATTAAAATTATTAATTAGAGAATTAGAGACATACTCAACAAATCATTTTTACGAAAAAAATGTAAATCATAAGAAATACTAGTGCGAGATTCTGTTAATATTGATACTGCGATAGAATTTTTTTTTTGATCATAATAAACTTCAGAGTTTAGGTAATTATTTAATTAAGAAATCTGAACAGAAAATTTAATGAGTATAGCACAAATTTTACAAACCAAAATAATGTAAGAATACACACCCTTACTGGTTAATTAATTAACCGGACACAAGTATCTTGAACAACATTGTGTGTGTTCTGAGTTTAGGCAAGAAATTCTAAACACAACCAATTAATGAAACATTTCTTGTTAAGAAGGCTCTCGCTTGTCTTAAAGGATAGTTATTTGTGATGCAAGTGGGTAAAATAGGTGATTGAACTGAGTATGTAGTTGGTAGCATGAGCCGGAGGCTCCAAAAACAAGTTTCACGCAGTTAGCACACGAACTAAGCGATCCAACTGCAAATACCTATAGCTACATTAGTACACGGAAAAAAGTGCTGGAAATTTTCATTAATGAATTAAGCCAATACCATTGAGCCAATGGTAACCAGTCTGATTGCCGACGTGACGCATGCGCAGTGCGAAAAGATTATAGATTTGGGAGCACTGAGTCTTCATCCAGTGTCTACTACACTCATGCCAATGCAAATTTTACACTGTGCGCGCCTCTGTTAGTGTGTCTAGCGGACCGGGAAACCGGGAGAAACCGGAAAAAACCCAGGAATTTTATTGGACCGTGAAAAAACCGGGGAAACCCCGGGAATTTTGTTTGGGACCGGGAATTTGTTGTATTTGATCGAAAAATTGATTTTTTTCTACTTTATCTTCTTTTTATTTCATTTCCACTTTATCTACAGTCGCAAGGTTCCTTCCTATGCTTGTCCTAAGTACCGATTTATGTAATTTTTGACATTCTCATGCTAATGAGAAAGTATTGGTTTTATGTAAGATTTGACTTAGACGGTTTTCATCAAATCTCCACGTTTTGAGACTCACTAAGTCAGAAAACACTATTTTTACGAAGGTGTCTGTCTGTAGTCTGTAATCTGTCTGTAGTCTGTCTGCAGTCTGTAGGCACGATAACTTTCGAAAAAATAATCAGATTGAATTGAGCTTTCGCACACTTTTTCCAGACCTAAAAGAAAAAGACAAGTTCGTTAGCCAGCTATTTTTGATCTAAATTCAAAAAGTTAGAGCATTTTCAAATTTTTTGAGGCCATTTTTTTTAAGAGTTGAAAGTTTAATGTACCTGCAAGATTATCATGACAACTTTTTGAGTTTTCTTGAAAAATCGAAAATTCACATTTCAACCCCACAAAAAATAATGAAAAATCAACAATAATTCGATTTTGCGGTCAAACTATGCAAGATACAAAAGAAGATGAAGCGAAAAAATTGTGCACCTAAAAAAGATCTACAAATTTGTAATGAATCATTTTTTCATAGGACGCGTGGTTTTTGTTTTAATCGTGAAAAATGACATTACCAAATAAACAAAACATCAAATTTTTTACATTCTCGTTCTCATAAGAAGGTATTGGTTTTAAAGGAAATTTAACTTAGTCGTTTTTCATTAAATCACCACGTTTTGAGACCCCCTGAGTCAGAAAAAACGATATTTAAGAAGCTATCTGTCTGCAGTCTGTATGTAGTGTGTAGTCTGTCTGTCTGTCTGTAGGCAAGATAACTTTCGAAAAAATGATCAGATTGCAGTGAGCTTTGGCTCACTTTTGTAAGACCTAAAAGAAAAGGACAAGTTCTTTAACCAGCTATTTTGGATAAAAATTCAAAAAGTTATAGCATTTTCAATATTTTTGAGACCATTTTCTTGCAGCTGTGGCAACCGTTAGAACGTTAGGCCACAGAACTAGGCCTGCAAATGCAGTCGACTGACTCAATATAAGAAAGGAAATCGAACCAGAAAGCTGATACACCACGTTGCTAAAATCATCCACCCTCGGTACATCGAGACATTGATACCAGCAATATTGGATGAGATTAGAGACTCCCAACGGCAGAGACTTGATGTCCTTACTGCTCGGCTGCATCGGTACAAGAAAAGTACTGCAAGAAGGCACCAAAATCGAACCTTTCAGGTAGATGCAAGAAGGTTCTATCGTGAACTAAGTGTACAGCAATATAACCAGTAAGACACCGAAGTCCCTCAATTGGAAGACATGACTAACTACTGGTCGGATGTTCGGGGAAAAACTAACAGAAGCAATTTGGACACTGCGTGATTCCAACTAGAGAAACAAAAGAGCAAACAATAACTCTGAAATGGAGCTGACTAACGTCACAGCTTTAGATGTTTCAGCGGTTTTGAAAACGCAAGTGACTGGAAAGCTTTAGGTCCGGACATTGTACACAATTTCTGGTACAAGTACCTGACTAGTGTGCATCCTGCGTTGGCAAGGTGTTTTCAGAAGATCATCGAACACCCAGATCTGATACCAGGCTTTATGCTCCAGGGTACTACGTATATGTTGCCTAAAAAACCAGACGCTCAAAATCCATCTGAATTTCGACCGAGAGCCTGTCTACCAACAATATATAAATGTCTTACAGCTATCATAGCAGATAAGGTATACTCTCACTGCGTCGAGAATGACATCCTTACAGAAGAACAGAAAGGGTATTGTAAAAACTCGCGGGGCAGTAAAGATCTAGTCACCATAGATCCTGATGCCCTGACGCAAGCTTGTAAACATAAAAGAAACTTGCACATGGCATACATTGACTACAAGCAAGCGTTTCCTTCCGTACTACATGACTATTTGCTTAAAATCTTAAAAATATAAAAATTCTGCCCACGCGTCATTGACTTCCTAATTCGTGCGGTGATGCTTTGGGGTACAAGAATCAAGTATTTTGATAATGGGCAACCAAGGATAACTAGCTTAATACGCATTACGAAGGGAATATTCCACGGAGACTCCTTCAGTGCATTATAGTTCTGTTTAGCGTTGAACCCACTGAGCAAAACACTAAATGGCATGTCTCATGGGTTCCGAGTATATGATAACGAGGATGGTCATCAAGTGACCCATCTTCTATACATATATGACCTGAAGCTATACGCTAGTTCGGACCAGAAATTGCAGCAAGTGATCGATGTCACAAAGCAGTCTTCCAATAATATCCACATGGAGTTCGGACTAGATAAATGGAGAACAGTGCATTTAATCAGAGGAGAATTGGGGACCGCCGGTTTAGAAAATTATTACGAGAATGACATCGAGGCAATGGCTGAGGGCAAGTCATATAAATACCTGGGTATTCTCGAATCTAAGGGTATTCAGCATACGACAGTTAAGAAAAGCTTAACGACTGCCTTCACTACAAGACTCAGATTGGTTCTGAACAGTTATCTTAACTCGGCAAACAAGATCAGGGCAATCAACACCTATGTCACCCCTGTCCTCACGTAATACTTTGGGCTCATCAAATGGTGGAACACTGCCTGCGAACGATTAAACATAATTATCCGCGTAGAAATGACGAAACACCGAATGCAACACAGTAATTCGGCGATTGAAAGGGTAGTTCTACCACACGATCTGTAAAGCGGATCTTGACTACACGAACACCCCAAAAAGTTAGATCAATATGAAGTAGATAGTGAGGCATACAATATTTGGCTGAGAAAGGACGTCCTGTATCCAGAAACGGAAGGATTCGTCATTGCGATTCAGGACCGGGTTGTCAGCACCAGAAATTATCGCGAACACGTGTTACATGAAGACGTGGTTGACCGGTGCCGATTATGTGGAGATACCAACGAATCCATCGAGTACATTATTGATGGTTGTCGCGCAATGGCTCAAAGAGAATATACGCACAGACATAATGATGTGGCGGGCATTATACATCAACAACTTGCCCTAAACCTACGACTCTTAACAGAATGGATGCCTTTCTATAGATACATTCCAATGCTTGTTTTAGAAAACGAAGATTACATCTTATATTGGGATGTTACTATCCAGACGGATCATTACATCCGAGCCAATGGACCCGAAATCGTGATGCGAGAAAAAAAAGGTGAAAGAGTCTACATCATGGACATTGCTTGTCCACTTAAACGAAATTTGCAGGCAACCTATACAACCAAGATCCATAAGTATAGCGAGCTAAGGCATGAAGTAAAGACAATATGGAGGAATGTGAAACATGCATCTATTCATCCTATTGTGATTTCGGCTACAGGCAATGTGCACGCAAGATGCACTGAACATCTTGAACATTTAGGAGTCAGTAGGGTACTGCCAGCAGCTCAGAAGGCTGTTTTATTGAATACCTGTCGCATTGTGAGAAATTGTCTAGACCATTAGGAAGAAAGCGACTAAAAACATGTGGAGTGGCAGATGGCAGCTCTAAGAAAGCATCCAGAGGCGATTGCTGTCGCCTCCAACGCTTGCGGCCGCTGTGTATGGATAACAGCGGTAGAATACGAACTCCAAACTACACTATGCTCCTAATTTTGTGCCCACAGCATCATCACAGAAGATTTCGGACATCAAATTAAATTGATTTATAATATCCTCATCTCATCCGTTACTTGACTTGATCCGCGGCTATGATGAAAAACCGGGTTCAGCCGAGAACAAGATTGAAAAAAATCAACAATTTGTGTCTACCAGGTGGCGACCCCATCGCCCGAGAGCTCCGGCTCTTGCAGTCAGCCATGTTGCTTTGGGCTAACTTCCCAATGCAACGAATTATGCCGTTACGACACCAGTATCGCTCAGTGGCAACCACAATAGGCCTCTCTCGGAAGGAGGCCATGGTTCAGTTGGGAGTGGCAATACGGTCGAACCGAGGCGACGACCAGGCAATGGTCCCGGAGAAACGCGAGAACATCGATTTAAATGGTCGGACCAACTTAGCAGGGACATCCTTACCTGTTGGCAAAGAAGCTCACCGGCGCGAAGAGAATTCATGGAGAGGTTACATGACCGTTGAGTCAATATGTACGCGGAATATGCTCATAAAACGCCTCAGTATTTAGGAGATCAGGTATCCTTTTTGCGAAAGAACGGATATGAAGCTCTTCATCAACAAGAAGAAGAGCAACATCCTCCAGCAAACATTCCATCCGTTCCAGAAAGACAATAGAAGTAACGATACTTCAGTACGCCTGAGTATGACTCGCGAGCGTATTGCCCAGCTTCAGTTTAAAATTGTAACGGCGAGACGGCATGCATCAAATATTCAGTGCGTGGTTAGCTACATAACATCAAATAAAAAATGCACTCCAAAAGTTAGGGCACTTTTTCGAAACTTAAGGAAAGCAAATCACACGCTGAACAAGTGTAAACTGCTCACCATCAAGCAGCACTGGACGCAAAAAAAGATCTCTTTCAAAAGCGAAACAACGCCTTGAACGGCGAGTAAAGTTGATTCAGGAAAATTCCACCTTTTCTACTCATCCTTCCCGTTTGTTCAATAAAAAGTGGCGTGCCGTTAAAAATCCGCCTAGTCGAGAAGAGATTCAAGTCTTCTGGGAGCAAGTATATGGAGATATTCATCAGCTAAATGAAGACGCTCCAGATATATCACTATTTCGTAACTTTTGTCAACGGCAAAGGTTACAAGGTCCAGAGGAATAGTATCCACTAATTACTGCTGAAGAATTGAAGAAAGTGATCGCTAGAACTAAGAACTTTTCAGCGCCAGGGCCAGATAAAATCAACAACTTTTGGTGGAAAAAGTTTATTCTACGGACGAACATCTAGCTCGTATATTTACTACTTTCTTGAACGGAGAACAACCCGTCCCGCAGTGGCTAGTGGAAGGACGCACGGTATTTATACCTGAGACCGGAGATTTGTCAAGTCCAAAGAACTACAGGCCCATAGCTTGTTTAAACAACAGCTACAAACTATTCACTGGCATCCTCAAAGAGAGGATATTAACATCTATCGAGCCGGTATGGAGTGCAATAGTTGAACAACGTGGATGCAAGAGAGGACTGGCAGGTTACAGGGAGAACCTGTTAATAGACATGTGTATTACCCAGGACTCGATCAGGTATCGACGCAATCTGTCCATGGCTTGGATTCAATACCGTAAGGCATTCGATAACACGAACCATGAGCTACTTATTAAGCTCCTGAGTGCCTGGAGGTGCATCCAAAAATAGTGAGATGCATAGAAAAGCTCATGCTCTTGTGGCGGATAAGATTTGTCATAACATCTGACAAAAGACAAGTGACTACAAGCTATGTCACATATAAGAGGGGGGTCTTCCAAGGAGACTCTCTAAGTCCGATACTTTTCTGCATATCCCTCTTGCCTCTATCTATTGTGCTCCGAGGCAAAAGCTCTGGATACTTATGTGGCCCGCCGAACAGAAGAGTATATAAGGTCAATCACCTTTTATACATGGACGACCTTAAACTCTTTGCTTCCTCGAAAGAGGACCTTAACATCCTTGTGGAGGCGGTAAATAGGTACTCTAAAGCGATTGATATGAGCTTTGGACTGGACAAGTGTGCCTGCGTCCACCTACATCAAGGAAGACTAGAAACTACATCATCGCGTGACGATCAGGATGTTCAACTCATAGGCGGAAATACCATTCAAAATCTTGGTATTGGAGACACATATACATATCTTGGAATACCGCAAGCGGAAAACCAAAATGTGCGTGTGTTAGAAACGGCCCTTGGAAAAAGGTATTGCCAAATTTTCAGGAAAATTTGGGCATCCGAATTATCTGGAAAGAATAAGATCCAGGCGGCCAATATGCTGGCCGTTCCTATACTGCTCTACACGCTTGGTGCAGTAAAATGGAAAGTCGACGAGTTGAGGCAACTTGAACGAAGCACACGCAAGATGATGACAACCCATCGAAGTCATCATCCTAGATCTTCCGTACCTCGAATATACCTCTCTCGCGATAAAGGGGGTAGAGGCTTGCTAAGCTTAGATTGTCTTCATCGATGAACAGTTCTGGCTAGAGCCTGCTCAGTTTAAATACCACAGATTCTCTTAAGCCACTCGTGCATCAACATGAAGTCGTCAATGCTGCAGCGTTTCTATACCGTGCCGCAGATAGGGCCGCAGAGGAGCTTGGCCTCGCATTTGATTCCAGCGACACTACACATGGCCTAGCATCACGAACACCTTTGGTGCTCAAAAATCGCGTACAGGAAGCAGAACATACGCTTCTACTGAGAGAACATGCTGACAAGCCCCTTCATGGTAAATTCTACGGCATCATACGTAGAGAAGAGCTCTCGATGGTTATGTTCAACATGTTTCTGAAGTCTACTGGATTGAGATCGGAGACTGAGGAAATTCTTTTTGCCTGTCATGACGGCGTTATAGACACCTTAGTTTACCGCGAGCGCATAATGAATGTTCCTGTAGGCGATACCAACTGCCGAGCGTGCAAGCAAGAGCCAAAAACACTTGGACATGTTCTCAGTGGATTCTTCTATGGTGTTGATCTATGGCCCGTTTAGCCATACGTCCAGGGGGAACTCGAGTCCGTTGTGGACAATGATCAGTGTAAGATCTACTGGAATTTCTCATCCTCCACCACTCAACGTATCAGTGCTACGAAGCCTGATATTGTCCTCCAAGATCTGAAGACCAAGATCATTTACGTGATTGAATTCTCGGCACTAGCCGATGGTAATATCAAGTAGTATTTTAGTACCAAGGCTACAAAGTCCATCTTGTAGTTCTCATAGTCGGCTGTCTTGGAGGTATGAAAGCTTCATTTATCAGCCAACTCAACGAGATTCCGGCTTGCCAGCGTCAGGCTCATTCCATCGCGAACCGCATGCAAAAGGCTGTTTTCTGGGATCACTTCATCTGGCCCATCAACACTGTTCCTCATAACATTCTACAAATATTGGTAGCTCTAAAAAAGTATCCAGAGCTGAAACCTTCATCTACAACTGTCTCGTCTCCCGCGTAATGTCATCCACGGCTAGAGACCTGAATCCAAGGAACAGTGTTGCACGGCGTTATCTCGCGTAAATTTCCCGCTCTTGCTTACCTTCTAGGACAGAAGGAGTAGAAGCGGATTACGTACATGTTCCAGTTGTGACGGTATAGGTTGCTTTAAGGAACCATGATCGTAGCTTCCGGAACCTACAACTTCTCACAATAATTTGTGTCTAAAATATCTTCATCTCGAAACTGCACATGCGCAACTTTTTTAGTTGTAACTAAAGTAACCCAGCGGACACTGTTATATAACTGTAATGTGACAGTTCTAGAACAGAAAAGAACAGGTTCTGTAACAGGATTAGAACAAACTTAGACCATGGTCTAAGTAATGTCGTCCCGAAATGGACGTAGTAGTTCTGTAATGCTGTTCTAGAACCATGTTCTGTCAGAGATCTGTAACAATTCTGGAACAGCGTTAAATGTACAAAATATTTTGAGAACAATTTAGGAACAGGGTTACAGAGTAACCATGTTCTGTAATAATGCCGTAACACATATGTAACAATGTTACGATGAAAATTTATCTGTAATCGATCCGTAACAATTGCATGACAGTGATACAACGTTTTTGAATTTATTGTAACAATTCCATAACAGTGTTACAAGGATATGTGACAAAAAAATGTTTTTTGTATTATTTCTGCACTTAGTTTATATTTGAAATAACCCAATTTCACGCACGGTCCAATACACATATAAACGCACGCTCAAAGCCGCTGAAAAATCGCACTCGCTGGGGATTCAAACCCTACCTAAACTATCTAACTTGTATGTACCTAGCCGATGCCCTAGCCAATTGCGATATGAAACCGCTTGAACGTTCGTGACAAAAGGGAATCAAATGTTGAGTCAGCCGTTTGAAAGCATACAATCAAAAAAAAATTTTTCCAAAATTTCAAACCGATAGCCAGCATATTGGATGAGTTAGAGCCCCTCTAACTCGTCCAATATGGTGGCTAAAGGTTTGAAATTTTGGAACATTTTTTTTGATTGTATGCTTTCATCTATGTTTATAATATCCTGATCCAACAAAGTCCTTAGACACTGGGTCCAAAAAACGCCAGGTTTCGAGATAGGAGGGACCAAATGTCACTTTTCATGGAGTCTGAAGGATTTATTTGATCAGGATATTATAAACTACATTATAACACAATTTCAGCCAATGTGTCCGGGACCATATTTTCCATAGATGCGTGCGGGCTCCTTTGGGAGATCTTAGTGTAAAAAATTAGAAACTGTAATTTTCACATATGTCCAACTCCTGAGGCCCGTTGATACCTGAATATATTCATATAATACAATTATAAAAGGGTATTCATACATTATTAGATACATTATGTATACATCATATATATATATATATAGTTAAAAGTTTGTCATAAGGACAACCGCAGGATTTCGCCGGGAGCGGGTGCTAATCTGAAAAACTGCACCCGCTCCCAGCGAAATCGCGGTAAAATTTCAGCTGTAACCAAGTCTCACGACCGTGAGATAGGTGGTTGCAGTCTGCGACGAACTCAATACGATGGTCCGGCAAAAGTCTCGTGCACCCTGAGGACACGGAGCGACCCAAGGACGACCGCCTTCTGCATTTTCCCTGCAAGTGTCTCAGCATTTTGTTGACACGCAGGGATGCTTTTCAGGCTATTAACCAGTGAAACCTTGGCACTTCCAAGAGCGCCGATGATCAAGACGATTAGCTTAACAGAATATTCCGGGTATACCCGTCGAAACTCCCTTATAAGGTCTTTATGCCTCTCTTTCTTTTCTTTCTCCTTGGCTGTGACGTTTTTGTCAGCTGGTGCCGAAAATTCGATAACGAAGATGGTTCGTTTCTCGAAGTCAAGGAGAACTATGTCATGCCTCGAGTGCGCAACAGAAACAATTGTCGAGAATATGAAGTTCCAGTATATGCGGCACTTCTCATTTTCGACAATTGCCTCTATTTCTCTAGGAGCGTTTAGCGGAGAGGTATTTGGGCTAATGCCATAAGAGTGACAGAGATGGTAATAAAGCACTCTTAGTGCCGCATTGTGCCTTTGGATGTAGGTCGTTCCCGCATGAGTTGGACAACTAGATAGTATGTGTCCTAGATGCTCGGGGTGTGCATGACACGCTCTGCAGCTATCATCGGGAACGTCTTGGCTCAAAATGTGGCGACGGTATGCTAGAGTGGAAATGACACCGTCTTGACATGCCAAAATGAAGCCCTCCGTGCCCGACTTCAATCCGGGTGATCTAAGGAAAGCAAACGTTAGCTCATACGACATTGACTGATCTTCCACATTTCTGTGGAAGATGCCGTGCATCCTGTTGTCGAGGAGCTGTTCGTGGAAGTTTTTCTCCTGTGCTTGCTTAATCCGGGCCTTCAGGAGTGAGTATTCAAGGTGGATAAGATTTGATGCATTTTGCTCACCCCTAATATTGAAGTCAAGGCCGAGTGTTTCAGCAGCCTCCTCCGCTGCTTTGTACAGAAACGCCCCTTTTCCCACTTCTTCGTGTTTCCTGACCATTTTAAGAAGAGGGTCTTGTCCATTTGCAACTATATGTGCTGTACCCAGAATGAGTCTGTTGTGAAGACATTCAAGATTCAGTATTCCGCGACCACCTAGGCGGCGTGAGATGTAAAGTCGCGGAACAGAAGACTTAAGGTGCATGCTCTTGTTCATGTGCAAAACCTTTCGCGTCCCGATATCAAGGGATCTGAGCTCGTGCTTCGTCCATGGAACCACTCCAAATGAATAGAGTACTACCGGGAGGGCAAGCATGTTCGTTGCAGATACTTTGTTTCTCGCCGACAGTTCGGAAGACCAAATCTGCAAGATGAGACGTTGTTATCTGCATCGGAGAGTATCCTTTATAGATGTCACGTCCTGAATGCGGCTCTGTGGCACGCCCAGGTATGTATAGGTCTCTCCAGCGCAAAGGTGTCGTATAGGGCTTCTGTCAACGAGCTCAAGATCTTCGGGGATGCCATTAAGTTTTCCTTTCTTCAAATTAACCTTGGCGCATTTCTCTAACCCGAATTCCATTCCAATCTCTTGAGTGTACTCTTTAACAATTTTCAGAGCTAGATGTAGTTTCTCTTGATTCCTAGCATAGATCTTAAGATCATCCATGTAAAATACATGAGTGACCTTATGCTTTCGGTTTCCAGGATTGCCGCAGAGATACCCTTCGGAATGGCGAAGTGCGAGAGATAGTGGCAATAATGTGAGGCAAAAGAGGAGAGGGCTCATGGTGTCGCCCTGAAATACACCTCTCTGAAAGGTGATACTGTTAGTGATCACACGATGTTTTCCAGATGAGATAGTAAATCTGGTTTTCCAAAGCGACATTAATGTCTCTATGCACCTCACGATGTGCGGATGAACCTTTAGGCTTTCCAACAGACAGATGATAAGTCTATGGGAGGTTGAATCAAGAGCTTTTCGGTAATCAATCCAGGCCATCGATAGAAATCGCTGATAGTATGCTGCGTCTTTACAGACACATCTATCGATGAGCAAGTTCTCCCGAAATCCTGCTACGCCTTTCTTTGAGCCACGTTGTTCATACATCTCTCGCCATACAGGTCCAATTGTCCGAACAATCCTATCATTTAGGATAGCTGTGAAGATCTTATACAGTGTGTTCAGACAAGTTATTGGCTTGTAATTCTTAGGGTCGGCTAAGTTGCCCGTCTTCGGCAGGAGCACTGTGCGCCCTTCCACCAACCACCCCGGAATAGGCTCTTCCGACTTTAGATATGAGGTGAAAATTCGGGCCAGATGCTGGTGGGTTGAAGGAAACTTCTTCCACCAGAAGGTCTTGATGCTATCTGGTCCCGGAGCGGAATAGTTCTTCATGCCTCTTAATACGTTTTTCACCTCCTCGGTAGTGATAGGTGGGCATTCCTCCTCAGCGGTGATGAGGGCATTGCACAGCTCCTTGAAGCTGTTTATGCTCTTTGAGCCTTCTTTAAGTGGATGTTGGACTTCGTATACTTCTCTCCAAAATGCTTCGACCTCCTCTGGTTTGGGCGGATGGTCGACAGTAACTGGAGGGTCTTGGAAGAGTCGAGATGGGTCAGACGAAAACTGTTGATTTTCTCTGACCCACCTCTCTCTCCGCTCTAGACTTCTCCTAGCGTCAGATAGTACTCGTATTCTGTCAACAATATGCTGCCTGATGGTCAGTAGCTTTGACTTGTTGATTGTGTGATGACGGATCCGCAGTTCGCGCGTGAACTGTCGAACCTTGGCAGTGAAAGTCCTGCCAGATGTTATGTAGTCAATCACACACTGAATGCGGGACGCGTACTGTCTTGTCCAGCCTATCTTTGTGCTAAGTTGATGCATTCGTCTTTTGGTCTTATGATCAACCGTTGGTTTTGTTTTACGGTTTGCATCTGCCAAAGTTCTAGCTGCATTGTAAACACTACAATTGATAGTCCAGAGGTCGCATTCTTCGGAAAAATCTCCACGAAGCTCATCATCCAGTTCAGTCAGATCTTTGGGCTTGGGAGAAACCTGAATGTTGATGTTTCTCCGGGTCTTGAAGCATCGTTCTTCCTCTATTGGATGCCTGTTTGAGGCTGGTCTCAGTGTCGCCTCTCTTTCTCTGTTGCCGGCTTGTTCTGGCTGCGGTTGTGTAGGCGCTCCAATTATATATAACCCCTTTTCCGGAGGTCCTCGGCACGGTTTTGCAGCCGTTTTTGCGAAAAATCCGAGAACTCTGGGTGTTTCTCGCACCACAGAGCATGCAGTCGCGCCATGTAACCTTTTCGTTCAGGGGCCATACTGGTATCATAGCACTCCAGCAGGTCGTCCCTGAGTCGAGTCGTCCACTCAAAAGTAACGAGATTCCGCCGGTCAATTGCATTGACTCCGTCTTGATTGGCTCCCCCAACTCTAGGGTAGTCGGCATTGTTGTCCGACCCATTGTCGGGAGCCCTGCGCGTTCGATTGTTTTGAACCGCACTTCCTACAACTATGTTTGGTGTTGTCATTGTTGTTACCACGAGCAGCTAGGGGAAAGGGTTAGTCCATCGTTGTAGAGCCCCGCGTGCAAGGATAAGGCTGATACTCTGAGAGGTCGCCCGGTATCCCAGAGTCACCGTTTGGGACACCTCACCCAGGTGCCATTCAGCTTTCGGCACGGTTGTTACGTCTTCGCTTAGCAGTTATTCCTCCAGGACCATCCCTGGACAATTGTCCGCGACTGCTTATTAATTATTGTAACCATATTCAGCAGAAACCCTTGGTTCAAGGACCCTCTATCCGCAACCCGAGGACGCGTCCGGTGGCTTTGTCATAGGCCCTTCGGTTCGAATCCCAAGAAATCAAAACCGAATACCGAATATATATATATATATATATTTGAATATATGGAGATATAAATATATATATATATATATATTTGAATATATGGGGACGGCGATTTGTCAAGCTCAGCATAGAGGGCAGCACCGTGAGTGGAGATATACCTTGTACGCAGGCACAAGGCATTATCTACAGTTTCCTTAGTTTTTTGTTATTTGGAAAGCGATTTGCTTCTTTATTTTTACACCCAATTGCCGCATGCACACCTGGCATTTCAAAAATAGTGCTTTAAGCTAACACCTCAACTCTGCGTTAGGAAGGACTGATATAATTCGAATAGCAGACGTTACCACCGTTGAAACCGTCATCTCGTGTATCTCCACGCGCACTAACGACCCTAGCGGCCACATGTGTCAGTCGCCGTCCCCATACACATTTTGTTTTTGTGAAGAAACTCCTCAAAATTCCGGATGGTCTAGTGATTCTCGACAAATATCGACCATAAGCTAAATAGTGCACAACCGTCGGAAATTGTCGGTACGATCAGCGAAAGTACTCTCAAAAATCACTGCTGACTTTGAAACGTGATTACTCGTTCCCAAAAGGAGCGAGAAATTTTGTCAAAACCCGTTCAAAAAGCTTATTAAATTGTGCGTCGAATAAGCCCTAATAAAGATATTTTGATATTTTTAAGAGAATATACCACGTGAGAAGTTTAAAAAATGCAAGAATTTCTCGAATGTTGTACCTCTAATTCAACTTGTGACACGCCCTAGGTCTTATCTTTAATTTAAGCCAATAAAACTTGAAAAATCTCCACGGGTTCTCGAGATACGTCTTAAAATGTCGAAGTCTCAAACTTCAATTTTCAGTCGGCGGTTACTGCTGTCGACCGCGAAAGCGGTGATCGTCGAGAATTTTTCAGATTTTGTTTCTTAACTTCAACTCGTGTTGTGACTTACTATACTAATGCTAAAAACTGAAACTGACAGAACGTAATCTGTGAAACCTCATCTTTAATTAGAGCCAATAAAACTTCAAAAATATTCACGGTTCTCAAGATATGACATAAATGTTCAAGCATATCTGCTTCGCGTCTCAGTCGGCGATCGCCGCAGATGGCCAGACTTGCTGCCAAAGCGTCTGAAATTCGGTGGAGACACGCTTGGATATTTTTAGTCGCATCTCGAGAACCCGTGAAGATATTTTGAAGTTTTATTGGCTTAAATTAAAAACAAGACCTTAAGGGGTATGGCCACAGTAGAATTTTCAAAAAATCGATTTTTTTTTTTTGCTTAAACGATCCTTTAGCATCATAAAAATAAGATACTATTTGATTTATAGCAAAATTTGTTGTTTTTTTTCTACCAATTTTGAACGTATAACGTGAGGCCGCGTGTGGCGTGCTCGTAGAGTACTCGAGCCCCCCCGGGGGCCCCCCCCGCCCGGCTTGACTAACCATCAATTGATAAATTTAGAAAGGCTTGTAGAGGGCCTTACTTGGCTACATGCACGAAAATATACTTATAGAGCAACTTCAAATGCCAGTAAAACCGTTGAAAGGACGCCGTTCAGTTGTAATGTAAAACTTTAAACGCATTTTTCTTAAAACACCTTCTTTCAAATCGGCCTGACAAGTAAATTGAACCATTTTTATCCGATCGACTTCAAATTTTAACCGAATATTTTCTGATTCTTTGATGTCGGAGCTTTATTTACATATAATTAGTTTTTTAAATAAATTAAGTTTTCACACACAAAAAAAATTGGTGAATATACCCATGATTTCGCTCCCGCGACTGTGGCCATACCCCTTAAACACTGTGTGGTGTGAATATGAGCTTTTTGCTACAACGTTCCTAGTTCATGCCACAAGTTGAAGTCAAGGTACAAAATTCGAAAAATTCTTGCATTTTTTTAAACTTCTCACGTGGTATATTCTCTTCAGAATTTCAAAAATATTTTTATTAGGGCTTATACGACGCGCAATGTAATAAGCTTTCTAACAATTTTTTTTTTAAATGTCTCGCTCCTTTTGAGAACGAGTAATCACGTTTCAAAGTGAGCAGTGATTATTAATAGTACTTTCGCTGATCGTACAGACAATTTCCGACGGTAATGTACTATTTAGCTTATGGCGGATATTTGTCGAGAATCATCAGACCGGCAGAAATTTTGAGCAGTTTATTCACAAAAACAAAATGTGTAACTGTGAAAAATGATGACAGTGACGACCCAGGTGCGAAATTGGGTCAGCTGCCAGAGACTGACCATCGGCCCAAAGTCGGCCCTGCTTTGGTAACCGATCTACGGTAACCAGAGTTGGGCCGACTAAGGTGTTTTCAGGCTGCCATGGTCCCACCGACATTGGCAACTGACGTCGGCAGCGGGCGAAAAGCCGACTGTCGGTCCAATTCTGGCCCAACGTTGGGCCGTCAATCGGATGAACTGTGGTAGATTGGTCGGTACGACCGCAAAAATGCGGTCGGTCCAACTCTTGATACAGCAGTCGGTTAGCCACAAGTCACCTTGATGCACCCGACGGTCGGTCAAACCTTGGCCCGAGTATGAACAGACCGTCGGATAAACTCTGGTTCATTGTTTCAAAAAGACCGTGAAAGTGCGGTCGGCTCGACTCTGGGCAAGAGATGGCCCGACCATCAGCATATCATTGCATTGTATAAGTCATCATGATGCACCCGACGGTCGGTCAAACCTTGGCCCAAATATGGGCTAGCCGTCGGATATACTAGGGTTTAAAAAAAAATTGAAGAAATGTTTCAAAAAAATCGTTTAAAAAAATTTTTTGATAAGAAATTTTTGAGAACAAACATTTTGGAAAAAAATTTGTTGAAGAAAAATTATTGAAAAAAATTAAAACAAAAATTTTGAAAAAAAATGGTTGAAAAAAATTTGTTGAACAAAAATGTAAGGGTTTCCGCCCGGGGCTACGAAACCCTAAAAATTGTAATCGATTTTAATTATTTATTTAAAAATTTTTTAATTTATATTCCCGTTAACAGATAATTTATTTGACATCTACATGATGTCATATAATAATACAAAAATTAATGAGAAAAAAGAGTTAACAAATTGTTTCTCTTAACTGCTTTGAGCTGTAGCTTATGAGGATGGTTTTTTCATTGACTTTCAATTCTCTAGGTATAGAGTAATGGGTAAGACTCCCGACTGCTAGGCGATGGATTCAGGTATAGGCGTAGGTTCGAAACCCCGTAGCGTTAGAAATTTTATTTGTAATATAATGTTTAAAAATGTAATATATGTATTCATTCTAAGCAGGACCATTAACATTTATAGTCAAAATACTCGCAATCAATTATTATTTATTTTTTGAATACCAAATTGTTGTCCAAGGTTGGGCCGACATCATCTTAATAGATGGCCCATATATGGGACCAAATGTCGGGCCGACCTTGAGAAGCCAAAGGCGGTTGACCGTTATCATTTAGCTGGTTGGCCCGACCAGTGGCGCACAAAGTTGGACCGACCGTCCGACGGTTGGCCCGACCGTGGGCCGACGGTCAATTCGCACGTGGGGACGATTAAATTTTCATTCAATATGAAACTAAATCAGATAAATAAATGAAGCTTCCAAAAAGTTTCAAAAATGATAGAGTACCACGAATAATCATTGTATCTTTTCTGTTACAATCTATATGTAATGTATCTAATAATGTATAAATATCGTAAAAAAACAGAGATAGTACTTGAGTTTCATCACACAAAAAAATACAAAAAAAAATTGAAATTTTTTTTGAGTTTGAATTTCCTGCCAAATTTTTTTCGAAAAAATCATGCACGTTGAGTATAATTGAAAGAAGTCCTGTGCATTTTTCAGATGTTTTTCTAAAGATAGAAAAAAACAACTAAAATGGACGTTACCCCCCCCCCCCTCTCCCGTGTATCTCATCCAATATGACGGCTAATGGTTGTAAATTTTGGGGAAAATGTTGTTTGATTGTATGCTTTCAAATGGCTGACTCAACATTTGATTCCCTCTGGGTGCATTTTTTGCATGCTTACCCGGCTGTACCCTTTAAAAATGAAATGTTACTAAACAGTGTTACAGAACAATGTGCCATTGTTCTTGTAATGAATGCCATTCTTTTTTTTTGCAGGGGATTCCAAAACTACTGTTTGGCAGTGCTGTTTCCAGAGAAATTAATAATCTACAATGTGAAACTCACGGAAGGCTCAGTTGAACTTGGTTCGTTAAGTTATATATGTTAAATATTCAGAGATATTCAATCCTAATTTTCTCAGAACAGAGCCACTTTTTAGGATTAAACCTTTTTTATTATCATTAATGGCGTCGAAGCGGGGTAGGGAAAATACATAATAATTGTGGAAGATCCGTAAGCCGGACTATTTGCCCCCGTGAATCCACATCATTTCAAGAAAACAATCGTAAGGGGAAATGACGCAAAGACGTTCGTTCGAGTAATTTTTAAAGGGAACTCCGAGGTTGGGGAAATTGGTACGAAGAGGGCATAAAATAAAGTCAGGCAAGTGTAAGAGGGAAGCTATACTTACTGGATGGAGACAAAATCAGATTACTCAGGAGAATGGCACTCAAGTTTCACTCGCTGTATTCGCACTAACATTCAGAAATGCGGAATCGTTGACTGTTGGATTAAAAACGCGATCCATTGCGGAAATCGCGAAAAATTTATTATTGTAAATGTTGTGTTGGTAAGGAGGAAATTCTTGCGCGGGAATTTCAAACTTGATTGAAAAATTAAAGATCATATTTTTAAGTTTTATTTGTTTGTCTGTAAATGACAGTACAAAAAAAAAATGCTTTTAAATCCTAATTTATAATAGATTTATACTTTTTCTCTACTTTTTCAAATATTGGACTAATTTACCTACTTAGGAAAAAAATTAATCTAGGATGACTAAAAAGTCTCGAAATAAAAAATATTTGAAATAGAAAATTTCCAAAACTAGAACAAATTCTCGAATAATTAAATTTTCAACAGTTTATGATATTACAGAATTTGAAAATTCACGATAACAAGGCAAGTATGATGTATAGTGCCGGTTCTGTAAGATTAGTGTCAGTGTATGTCAGTATGAGGATGAGTTTGTATTTGTGTGTATGTGTGATTGCGTACAGAGAGGGATGATGTGTCATGTTTTTGCTTACATCATCAGAAAAGAGCGCAGAGGTTAGTCGTAGGATCACCCTTTGATATGAGCCGTAAAAGAAACCCTGCAAAAAACGTCGTATTGAAAAGTATTAAAATGTATTGATATTTTGAATGCGATTCAATTCTGTTTTCTGTTCCGAAAAAAAGATGTTAAAAGTATTAGTTTGTACTGGTTCGCATTACACTTCATCACGCTAAATGCGAAACGGCAGTGTCGATGATTCGCATTACAAAGTATTGGTTCGCATTAAACTTCAAGACGCCGAATGCGAGATGGCAGTTGTGGATTTTTCGCATGTAAAAGTATAAAAGTAATCAAGCGGTTCCTGTTTATTGTAAAACTTTTTTAAAATAATGTAAAATAAATATATAAATATTAATAAATAAACACTTTATAAAATATTGAATACAATTTTGATCCGCGGTTACGCATTCAAAAGTATTCCAATAACTTTTGAAATTTGCAAAATTTAAACCAATGCGACATTTCGCATTAAAAAGTTTTCAATTCACGCACAACATTCTTCTCATTCGATCGCATTTAAAATAATTAAAACTAATGCGAATTTTCGTATTAAAAAGTTTTCACTCAAACGAAACATTTCCATCATTAATTCGTATTGAAAAGTATTCAAACCAGTACGAACTCTCGCATTAAAAAGTTTTCACTCGATAAAAAAATTTCGTCCCATTCTATCGCATTCGAAAGTATTTAAACATATGCGAACTTTCGCTTTGAAAAGTTTTTACCTCGCTCAAAAAATGTGTCTCATTCTTTCGCTTTCAAAAAGATTCAAAGTAATGCGAACTCTCGATTTAAAAAGTTTTCATTTCGCTCTGAAATTTTCTCTCATTTTGTCGCATTAGGAAGCATTAAAACGAACGTGAAGTCTCGCATTAAAAAGCATTGCGTGCAAAAAATTTTATCTTTCGTATTCAAACGCATTCAGGAATTTAATGTTATATAAGAAGTATCGCATTTAAGCGTTTTCGGCTAACCTCCGATGCGAAACTGACACATAACAGACTTCACGGAAACAAATCGTGAATGCGAAACAATACTTTTGAATTTTACGTTTCTTGCAGGGAAGATTCCCCCGTTTCCTATGTCAGATTGTATAGGTATTAATGAATTTAATATAAAAACAATGCTATCAAGTTACATAGAAATCAGAGAATTGTTATTAAAATGGTGCCATCTTACATCTATTAATGAGAAAATGAAGCAATGTTACATGCTTTTATGCAAGTTCGAACAAGTTCCGCTTGTACATGTCACGCAAATCGCCGACGTTGGTGATATGCATCTCATATTCAAGCTCATCATCACCCCTTTAACTAATGCCGCTTATGAGATATATTATAACTGTACCCGGAATTTTTAACATAAACAAAGGTATCATATTATATTACAGTCATATTAAGTCATATTAAGTCAACAGCCATACCACGCTGAAAAAACCAGTTCTCGTCAGATCACTGAAGTTAAGCAGCGTTGGGCGCGGTTAGCACTTGGATGGGTGACCATTCGAGAAAACTGAGTGCTGTTGGCACATCGTGGGTGTGGTGAGCCCACACTTGTAGTTATTTACTACAAGTTATCAACCTAGAAACACTACCCGAATCGGGTAGTGTCACGCCTACCCCGAAAGGGAAATGGCTTAATGGTATACATAAGGAAAGAACCGTTTCATCATGTGCAATTCTAAGAAATTATGATTAATACCTTAAAAAATGTATAAACAGTCAAAATATCGGAGCTATATGAACCCCGCACAACCATTACTCTTTTCAGCTGATCATCAGCATATATCTCTGGTCCCTTACCCTTCACCTTCAGGACACATCCACTACCCCTGGGTTGTATAAAACCCAGTGTCCTGAAAATGGAGTTGCCGTACAAAAATCCTTCATTTTGGGCTTGAAATGACTAATACAGAATCATTCAAGTATAAAATCATGAATTTTAATTTTGGAAATGGTTACAAAAGAAATCTATAGATAGGAGTATCAAATCAAAGAAAAAAATTCATGAACCATTGTCACCTAAACCACGAATATCTCAAAATAATCAAGATCTCAATATAGTCAAGGATCACTCTACAAAAATTCAACGCCACTTTACTCTTCATCGCACTCCATTCTTGATTCGTTTGATGATGCTTTCGACAAAAAGGAGCGATATTTGGCTCTTTTGCGCACTCCACAAATATATTTTTTGCAAATATAGCAGTTGCTATAGCTTTTTCGGTCCTTTTTCCAGGGACAGAAAGCGCACCGACGTTTTGAACATGACTGGCGGGTAGCGTAATTGGCCCTCTCTCCACTCTGCAACAAGTGTAAGAGTGCGCAGGTGCAGAAATCTACGCTCTGGGTTGTCTGCAACCCGGTAGGTAGGGGACTAGGGATATGCATGAGAGAAAGTTTGATATAAAGTCGGATTATTCTTTACTCTTTGTTATTCAAGCATCAGTGCTCAAGTGTTAATAAACAAAAAGAAAGTTTTCATCAGTGAATCTTTAAAAGTGTGAATTCAAATTCAGAAACATATTTTATATAACTGTTCAAAGGAAAAAAATATTTTCAATCTAATTTTGTGTTGTGAGGCATCCTATATTGAAATTAGTCATGTGATGGACTTCGCTTAAGTTAACAAGATAAAAACATGAATTCTAACTTCTATCCAGTGTTCACAGATTGTGGGAGCTGGCGGCCCCCACCACGACTGCCGTGTGGGAGCAACACACGTAAACGCCGCGTGTCGGTGTGTCCCCACTCCGTCACTTGATTCCACGCTCCGAGGCAACGAAAATTTGTCGGTTCGGATGATTTCACTGTCTCCTTCGTGCTCTTTCGTTTGATTTCGGTGGCGGCTTCGGGTCAGCTTCAAAAATATTTTTTTAACTGAAAATTGATCTATTTCCTTTTTGACTAAAATCATTTTTTCGTAGCAAATTCATTTCTTTCGACGAAAATTTAACTATTTTGAAAATTGTTTTTTTTTTTTTGTTGAAAATTAATTTTTGAACTTAAAAGTGAAGCACTTCATTTGAAATTCGTCAAACTTTGTTTGTAAACAAAGTTCGACTCTATCCTTCAAATCCTCCAATTCTCCAAATCTGAAAAATCTTGAAAATAGCCCAGACGCCGAGAATGAGAAATTACAAGTTAAGAATCGTGCATCCTCGGCAATCCTCGGCTTCAACGCCGAACCCGTCTTCGTGGCTGACCCGAAGCCGCCACCGAAATCAAACGAAAGAGCACGAAGGAGACAGTGAAATCAGCCAAACCGACACATTTTCGTTGCCGCGGTGCGTGGAATCAAGTGACGGAGTGGGGACACACCGACACGCGGCGTTTACGTGTGTTGCTCCCACACGGCAGTCGTGGTGGGGGCCGCCAGCTCCCACAATCTGTGAACACTGCTTCTATCAAAAAACTAATTCATTTGATGTAGTCAGCTTACAAAAACTTGAATGAAAAGTCCTCAGTTGCATTAATTCATGAATGGGTTGGATTAGGATCTCGAAATATTAGATTGTTGAACAAAATACTAAAGTTAAATAAAAATTCATCAATGTGTCAGAAAATGTAAATATTAAAAACAATTGGAATTATAAAAGCGATTTGAAGCACAAAGATTTAAATAATTTTCTTAACGATGCAAAATCAATTATTATGTCACGGATAACGAATACTTTGAAAAAAGAGGGAAACGTAAAAGTGAATGTAATTTTCGCAGGTAAATTCAGAGCCTTAGTAGAAGATGAAATGGTTGAGCAAATTAAGTTTTCCAAAACCAATAACCAGATTATTCTTGAATCAACAGATCTTAGCGATTGGTTTCAAGATCATGTGAAAGATGAAATTTTGGTTCAAGTTGAAGAGTTTCAGAGACGTAAATCAGGCTGGTCATTCATTCATATAAGAATTTTTCCCGTAAATATCAATAGATATGCACCATTATAAGTAGGCTCTTCAACTTTCATTGAATTATCAAAGCACATACAAAACAAACATGCTGCTATAAATATCAAAAATAATTATCACTACTGTTTTCGCTGGTCTGTAATGAAGGCTCTTTATTCTGCTAAATCTAACGTTGCAGATACAAGATCTCATCCGAATTTTAAAACCGTGTTAAAATATGAAGATATAAATTTTCCAAGCACCTTAGTAGATGTTTAAGAATTCGAAACAATCAACGATTTGAATATCAATATTTATGGTATAGAGTACATTGATGACAGAAAGAAAAAGGAAATTGTACCTATATATTTGAGTCGTGCTACAAAGTCAAATAAGCCTGTAATATATACGTCTTCTTTTGGTAGGAAATTCTGAAATTGAATATAATCATGATGAAAGCAACCCTTCTTAAAGTGACAGATAGGATCCGATAGAGACGGATAGGATTCGGAATTTCTTCGCATCTATCCGGATTTTCATACGGTATTTGTGTCTGGTTTTAAATCTGGTTCTATGCGGAACTTGGTTGGTGTATACAACTTTTTTAATCTGGTTTTTTATCCGGTTGTATACCAAATATTTTCGGTATCCAGTAAAGCCCTATACGGTTTTCATCGGATTCTATCCGGATACTTATACGGTTTTTGTGTCTGGTTTCAAATCTGGCTCTATGCGGAACTTGGTCGGTGTATACAATTTTTTCTATCTGGTTTTTTATTTGGTTGTATACGAAATATTTTCGTTGTACAGCCCTATTTTATTTGGCCTATATGGTTCTTTATCCAGCTATATGCGGAATATTTCCGCTGTACATATTGCCCTATGCGGCATTTTGTCGGGCTCTATCCGGATTCTTATGCGGTGTAATAAATTTTGATTATCTGGTTTTTTATCCGGCTTCATGTGGAATATTTACGCGGTCCATATTGCCCTATCCATTACAGCAGCTCGAAACAGATAAATAAATTTGCAAATAGAAAATGTTTTATATATAATAACTGCACTTAATTTATTTTTGAAATTACGCAATGGCACGCATTTTCGCTTACAAACATAATCACACGTACAACGCTATGAAAAATTGCACCCTCTGGGGATTCGAACCCTACCTAAACAACCTAAATCTAAACCGCACGCTCTAGCTAATTACGCTAATGTGTCGCTTGGATTTTGTCGACAAAATCTCAGCCAAGATTTTTCACTGAAATTCCAGGCTAACGGAGGAATATTTTTTCGTTTTACACAATTTATATGAATAGGTGAATTTAAAAATGCGTAATAATAATATTCAAATTTAATTAATTTAAATTTTAATAGTTAAATGTTTAATTTAATTATTCATTTAATTTTTGATTTCTCTTCAAATTGTAAAGCTCCAAAGTTTAAAGGATTTATTACTTTCAGATGTATTATAAGTGAAAAATAATTAAATTTTAGTACAATTTTCCAGCATAAAAAATAATCTAATGATTATAGTTACACTAATCTTATTTAGTAAAAATTTGGAAGTAAGAACAAAATCAGCTACTACAAATAATTCATTGGAACATTTCAGTTAAAAAAATTGTTCCAGATAAAAAATACTTGAACCTGAAATTAATATTCTCATTTTAAAGTTCAACTTGAACATTAAATCGAAGTCTAGCTGAAATTAAAAGTCTTAAAAATGAAAAATTTAAAATAATAAAGCTTTTATAAAATTTTGATAAAAGCTAATAATTATTTATACATTTTTATCAAGTATAAGAATGCACATTATATAATAAATAGTATAATAGTATAATAAATTAGTATAATAAATTACAAACATAGGTAAGTGAAGTAAACGGTGTTTTTTTGTTAAATAATTTTTTTTATTTTACTTCTGGAACAATATTTGAAGTGTTGCAGTATACAGAATTAGATAAGCGAAAAAATCGAAATTTTTCAGGAGAGCGAAATAACATTCTGTAAAATCAAAATCATCATTTAAAGTTAAAAACAAAAGTTCACTCCAGAGCTGAAGTGTTTCTGAATTGAGACCAAAAAAGTATAATTAAACAAAATTTCCCGTTCCGAGAAATAAAATGTGGAAGTTTACAATCTCAAAGTGTCAGGAACCTCAAATTGAAAGAGGCTCGGTTGATGATCACGATAAGAAGTGCAATTTTCAGTTTAAACAAAAAATAAAAATTTTCTCCCGAGATATGAGGAGGCTGAATAAGAATGAAAAGTTTTCATAGAAAAAACTTATTCTGGTTCGGGAAAATAAATATTTAATATGGCCCTATCGCACTGTAATTGTTGTAAAAGTTATAAAAGTGGCTTTTGGTAGGAAATGAAGATTCAACATTTTATGTTGGAATTTGATTACGGAATTTTGGTGCGAACAACGTGGCAAATAGCTTTATTTAGGAGTTTTTTCTTTGAAAAAATGTATATTATTATTTTACAGTATTTAAAAACTTTTAGGAAGAGGAATATGGACACAAAAAAAGTTTTAAAAAAGATAAGAAGTTAGGCATGTAAACAAAAAGAAGACAGCAGACATGTGTACAGAGAGCCAGGTATCTGGTTAAGAATTACCAATCTTTTTATTACTACAATAAAAATGAGATTTCGAACAAATCCTTTAACAACATGTACTTGTTTTTTTAATAATTTTTAATACAAAAAGCTCATTTTTGCCAAAAATTTCAGTTAACTAGCTTTCTACTGCAACCCTTTATGCAAAGAACGTATAAACTATATCTTACAAAAAAAACATATTGTCATATTTGAATTTTGTGTTCTGTTTTTCATAAATCCCCAATGTTTTTTTTTAAATTTCTATAACTTTTGACTTAATTGAGATATTGATCGTTTTATTTTCACTTTAATGGCGCTTATTATCTTCTTTTGTAATCCACAAAAAAATATAAAAAAGGTGTAGTCGAGAATGGCACGAAATCGCGAACTGATGGCGGTGATGCAGCGCTACTGCGCTTGCCCTGGTTAGCCCTGATATTCGTAGTAGCTTTCTGGTACTGAGTCTCAGAAGGCTCATAGACTCAACGTCATTGGCTAATAACAGCGTCTCTAAGCGCGTCATATATTTGAAATTGCACGACGCATCTTATTTTGACTCTAAACTTAACTATACATAGTAATATATTTTGAATAGGAGTTAATACATAAGGTGTCTTTTACCAAAGGTGCTGTATTGAAATGAATCAAAGTAAGATCTATATCACATTTAATTTTATTAGTCTATTAAACACTCATTCATAGATTAGATATAGGAATGATGCGATCTAGTAATCACAACTAAACAGTTTTAGAAAGGGTACCTGTACTCGAGCAATAGTCACTAGTACCATAATAATCTGTAATGTAAGACAGCACCTTTCATAACCATTATTTCTCCATTTTTCTCCGTGTAATGTAAGTTCCGACATATTTCCAGATAGGGCCACATAAGATTCCGTCGGGCAAACAATTCGATTTTGTTTCCGATGTCCGCTTGGAAGCCGGATAGAGCCAGATAGGCAATCGTTTTCGGACTTGAACGAAAACAGTCTTCTACTGTAAGTTCCGACATAGTTCCAGATAGGGCCGCATAAAATTCCGTCGGGTAAATAATTCAGTTTTCTGCTTCCGATGTTCGCTTCAAAGCCGGATGGATCCAGATAGAAAACCGTTTTTAGACTTTAAACGAAAACAGTCTTCTAATGTAAGTTCCGACATAGTTTCTGATAGGGCCGCATAGGCTTACGTCGGGCAAATAATTCAATTTTCTATTTCCGATGTTCGCTTTAAAGCCGGATAGATCCAGATAGGCAATCGTTTTCGGACTTGAACGAAAACAGTCTTCTGATGTAAGTTTCGACATATTTCCTGATAGGGCCGCATAAGATTCCGTCGGGCAAATAATTCAATTTTCTATTTCCGATGTTCGCTTTAAAGCCGGATAGATCCAGATAGAAACCCGTTTTTATACTTAAACGAAAACAGTTTTCTAATGTCAGTTCCGACATAGTTCCAGATAGGGCCGCATAGGATTCCGTCGGGCAAATAATTCAGTTTTCTGTTTCCGATTTTCGCTTCAAAGCCGGATAGACCCAGATAGAAAACGGTTGTTGGACTTATGGTAGATGAAAAGAGTCTTCTAACTTAAGTTCCGACAAAGTTCCGCATAAGGCCAGATAAAATGATATTTTCCATATGTCATCCGGATTAAAATCCGGATAGAGTCGCTAGTTTTCCGTTTAAGGTTTTACGAACCGAAAGAGATCCAGATAGAGACGGAATAAAATCCGACGTGGGCTATCCGCACCTTTATCCGGTTTTTCATCTGACTCTATCGGATCCTATCCGTCATTTTAAGCAGGGATGTATCCATCACCCAATTTATTTTCCGACCAAATTCCGGACAGAGCCGGGTAAGACTCCGCCACGTAAATAATTTAATTTTCTTGTTCGGGTGTCTG
>CAKNYM010049013.1:30812-41195 GCA_932195095.1 Andricus curvator
TAAGACTCCGCCACGTAAATAATTTAATTTTCTTGTTCGGGTGTCTGCTTAAGAGCCGGATAGCGTCGGATAGAACAGCGTTTTTGGTCTCTGATGCAATCCATCACCCAATTTATTTTCCGAACAAATTCCGGACAGAGCCGGATAAGACTCCGCCGCGGAAATAATTTAATTTTCTTATACGGATGTCCGCCTAAGAGCCGGATAGCGTTGGATAGAACAGCGTTTTCGGTCTTTGATGCATTCATCACCCAACTTAATTTTCGACCAAATTCCGGATATGGCCGTATAAAATGCCATTTTTGACTTAGTTAAATATAATTTCGTTTTGTGATGTCGGATACAATCCGGATAAAGCCGCTATGCTTCCACGCATGATATTACGAACCGTGTGAGGACCAGATAGGGACGCACTAGATTCCGAAATGAGCAATCCGGAGCCTTATCCGGTTGTGTGTCCGTCTCTATCGGATACTATCTGTCATTTTTAGCAGGGAAGCCAGTATACCACTTTGCTCTCGTTAAAAATCTTTTACGTTTAGTGAGTACTTAACTAACACGTAATGAGTATAAACATTTTTTTTTGCGATAGATGCTTATGCCATTTTAGAATGGAGAAATCTTTTTTAAATCAAAAATCAGACTATGAAAAATTGAATAAATGTAAAATAATATAACTATTAAGTTAGGTACGTTATATCGCTCCTTCTACTTATATATACTCTATTGTATGTGCCATAGTTCCGATGGCTAAAGAGACCTGATTCTTTGTTTGTTGTACGTCGGTCGTCGCACTGTGAACAGGACCCTTAATAGTTGGGATCGACTCAATAAATAAATCTGGATTCATACAAACTCTTCTTTTATTGTCAAACCTTAACAATTACCAAAAGTAGGTGAAAATATTTTACGATTTCAAAATGATAAATATGGAGAAATTGTTCTATTTTCTGTCTATGCTGACATTGAATCTTTTTTAGATCGTATCGCAAAAGCACAGTCGCTGGAGATAGATGACGATGACGTAACGCCCGACACAGTATTTTCGATACTGCTCCTTGTTACCAAAAAAAGATACATATCCTTTAAAAAACATGTAGGTGGAAGAAGCTTAAAACTTAGGTTTAAAGATTCTTTCCGTTTTATTCCAAGCAGTGTTGAAAAGTTAGCATCTTGATAATAGATTTAATGCTTTCATGATGATCCATTATAATGAAAGAATGTGTTTCGGGTTTTAATCGTGTGTAAAACTATGAATCTTGCCGACGTTTCGTGAACATTTCAGTTCACTTCTTCAGGGCTGACCTGAAACTGAGTTTTGAGGTTATGTTATTCTTATATATACTCTTTACGATGTCTGTGATAGGCCAGAGCACCCCTCCTGGAGACTGGCCGAACCTGATTGGCCAATCAGGTCTTAAAAAAAAAGCCCGGGAGGACGGCAAGCCAAATCGGATTGGATCACTGAGAAGTGCCTTTTTATCTTTAGGGTTGTTTAGAAGTTGTCCTATTTTCGCAGGTGATTTAAATATGGTTTGGATGTTGTGTTTGTTGAGAATTCGTCCTATTTGTTCTGTGATACGTTGGATGTAGGGTAGGCTGATGGTCGTTTTTCTCTCTCTTTCTTTAGTAGGCTGTGTTGACTTGTTTTTTTTAGGGTATTTTCTTATTGCTTTATCAATTTATGTGTGTGATCGTTCTGTATCAGGATCTGTTTAACGTTTTGTAATTCCTTTTGTAAGTTATCTTCATCTGTTATGGATACAGCTCTGCATGCAAGGGAATTGATGACACACACGAAAAAATTGATGAAGCAATAAGAAAATACACTAAAAAAAACAAGTCAACACAGACTACTAAAGAAGAAGAATGAAAAACGACCATAGAACTATCCTACATCCAAGCTATCATAGAACAAGCAGGAAAAATTCTCAAGAAACACAACATCCAAACCATATTTAAACCACCTGCGAAAATAGGACAACTTCTAAACAACTCTTGAGATAAAAAGGCACCTCGCAGTGGCAAAGTCTATATTGGAGATACCGGGAGGGCGGTGAGCCAAGCTGTGAAGAAACATGAGAGTAAAGTCAGGCTAACATATTTCACGCGATGAGCACTAGCTGAGCATCATATAGAAACAGGACATAGCATTTTATTTAACGAAACAAGCCAGATGACAATGCATGCGGACGCACATGGGCGCATGGCGTGCAAGCACGATGTGTCGGCAACAATGCAAGCACAGTGACAGCACGTTCTGAGGGTAATAAGTAATCCCGCATAGTGCCCGCACACGGTCTGCATGATATGCAGCACAGCGTGCGTCTATCATGCTCGTCAGGTACTTAGGGCAAAATGTCGGCATATAGCGTGCGGTGAAGAGTGTGGCACAAAAAGCGCATTATTACTAAAAACATAATATAGCAGTTGTGTAAAAATGAAACTCTGATCGAATTCGCTTCATGCTCTAAATTTTTGTTATTTTCCAAGTTTATTTTACAGACAAAAAGTCGAAGTAAAAGTGAATAATTATTTTTGTTCAAATTAAATAAACATTTTTTCTTGGGTTTTGGTTCGGAAAATGGTTCACTATTTTTTACTATATTCAGATTTAAAATGATCGAAAACAAGTTTTTCACGTGCACATTTTTAATCGTTCTACTTCTGAGATTTAAGTTCTTAAATCTCAGGAGTAGAACGATTAAAAATATGCAACTTGAAAAGCAATTGAAAGTAATTAACTGGATGATTCAAAAGTATATTTTTCTTTAAAATCCCTTTGTTTTTTAACAAAAGTGATGAATAAACGTTCTGTGCTGAATAATTTCAATTGTTCGAAATAAAAAAATATTTTCAGATAAATATATATTTCTCGCTAACACATTATTTAAGAGGTAGCAGAAATAATGTTGTGTATGTCGCTTTTGGAATGAACACCTGTTGCATCATCAGTTGTGAAAGAACAACTTTCAACACAGGAGTCTCTTCTTAAAAACGTCATACAATGTTTCCTGTTACTTATGTTATTTTTACCATCTTGTTTTCAATAATTATAACTCAAAACACGTGCATGTTAGCACGACGCTGGCACGCGCGTGCCGACACGCGTGCGGCGCATATGAGGAAACATATGTCTGCACTCTTGCCCTCACATCGTGCGGATCGGTCGACACGCGTGCAAACACCATGCGGGCAAGGTATGAGCAAATTGTTATCTGGGAACCGTCATCACAAAAACATATAATATTTTTCCAAGAAAATATAGAGAAGCAATCGAAATCTTGAAATACTCTATCAACATCAATAGTGGCAATGGATATAATACCCCGCGGTGGGGCGCTCTGGCAATCACAGGCATCTCAAAGAGTATATATAAAAACAAAATAACCTGAAACCTCAGTTTCAGGTTAGCCCTAAAGAAGTGAACTGTAATGTTCACGAAATGTCGGCAACATTCGTAATTTTACACACGATAGAACCCCGAAACACCTTCTTTTATTAAGTTAGCATCGTACTTGCAAAATGATGATAACGAAATTACTCTGATACATTGCAAAAATTTTAATGAATTTAATTTACTGAATAGAAAAGGTGTCTTCCCTTATGAGTATATTGACAATTTACAAAAATTAAATGAAACACAATTGCCTCCAAAAGCAGCATTTTATTCTCAATTAAATAGTGAAAATGTTTCTGAGGCGGATTACTTGCACGCTTGCAATGTTTGGAATACATTTTATATACAAACTTAAGGTGAATAATCAGACTTGTATTTGAAAATAGATGTTTGTCTTTTAGCTGACATTTTCAGGAATTTTAGATAGAATTGTTCTTTCACATACAATGTAGACCCTTTACATTATCACACAGCACCAGGGCTTGTTTTTGATGCAATGCTTAAAATGACAGGGGTTGAACTTGATTTGTTAACAAACATTGAAATGATTTCATCAATAGAAAAAGGTATACGTGGTGGTGTTTCTCAGTGTTGTTATGGATACGGCACGGCAAATAATAGGTATATAGGTTCAGATTTTGATTCAAATACATTAGAGTCTTATCTTACATACTTTGATCTTAATAATCAATATAGCGCAGCTATGAGTTAATTTTTGCCGTCCAGTAATTTCACATGGGAAGAAAATCTTCAGTACAATTTCAATTGTTAATAATATCTCCTTAGTTGGTTATATACTTGAAGTTGATTTAGAATATCCAGAGGAATTACATGAATTACATAGACATACCATTATATTCAGAGCACTTCATATTCCTCTTTGAGAATGTAAAGTTCCAAAATTGATAATAAACTTACTACAAAAAACACGATACATACACTGTTAGAAAAGTTCATGAATTTCTGATACTTTTCAGTTACGGATGCAACATAATTTTACAGATTTCTGTTACAAAACATGCATTTATGATACTTTTGTAGTAGTAACATAAACTTACTAATTCCAATGTAAAATTACAGATGTGTGACATAAAAAGCAGAAATTACGTCTCAGGTTTTAAAAATTTATGTTACGGTAACAAAATATACGATTACTAGTGCGAAGAGCAAACGGTACGCGCAATCAGCTGTTGTGTTTTCGGCTTTCGATAGAATGTGTTTTGCACATGTGCTTTTGGTGTTTTTAACGTTTTTAACCAGTGTGAAAGGTTAGTATTAATAAAATAAATGTATAAGTGTGGTGTGTTTAAGTGTATAGTTTAGTCGTCTTGCGAAAACTGAGGTTAGTAAAAAGAAAGAAAATTTTGTATGCAACGACTATTTTGCCGTAATTTCTAACAATTCTAGTATATATGTATGTATATTCGTTAGAATTGTCAGAAATTATGGCAAAATAGACATTGCAAACAAAATTTTACAAAATGTTCCCGAAACTAAAATTTATGTTACTTGTCACTCATGTGAAATTCTGACACTGTAACAGAAATTTCTTTACCCATGACAGAATTTATTGTCACATGCCACTGGAGCTTTATGCAGTTACCAGTGACAGATAATTCTGATATAAATTTCTAACAGTGTAGTACACTATCGTAATCTAAAACAATATTTTAATTTAGGTATGAAAATATCTAAAACACATAGAATATTAAAATTTAATCAAAAAGATTGGTTGAAGGATTTAATATACCTACACTGTTGGAAATTTCTGTAGGAATTTTCAGAGACGCGTCACCAAAGCTTTATGCAGGAACCGTTTCTCAATTTTCGTAAACTGTAACAGAAATTTCAGCAACGTTAACTGCATAACGCTTCAGTCACATGTTTCAGAAAATTCTGTTACAGTTTAGGAATTTTCAGTTACTGTAACTGAAAATTCCAACGGGTTAAAATTTTGTTTCGGTTCAATAATTTCAATATAAAATATGTAGTCAATATTTGTCCTAAAAATATAAATTGTAAGAAAATATGAGTGAAGTTAAGAAAAACGACTTCTCATGTATTTATGTTATAATAGTACGTAAATTCATTGCATCGAATATATGATCAAAGCCCATCTTTTATGATGAGAAGTTTGTTTTAGATATTTGATTCATTGACTATATTATATAATGTAGATATATACGTAGTTATTTACATAAAAACTTCGCTTATATATAGTCTCACTATAATTTATATTTTCAAGACAAATAGACACTGCAAATTTATATTAAAATTAATGAACCAAACAATATCCGTTCCTTGATCTACGTTGTAAATCAATAAATGAGAGCAATGAGAGAGAGAGAGAGAGAGAACGTTTAAAAATTATAGACTTAGCCTATATAGCCAGGAGGGCGTCCTTTGACGTAAATAGCGGACTCACCATCCAATTGAAATCTGGATCAAATCCTTATCAATATTGAATTATTCCACTTCATTTTGCACTTTGTTGCCGCCGAGTACCACTGAACCACCATGTTTTGTCTCCTACGAACGCGATCAAGAAGCAACGAGTGCGCATGCTTCTGCGCACTTATTTCTTTATGTTATGATAGAGAAAGCAAAGGGGGTTAGAGGTCCTACTTTGAATAAAATAACATTTGATGATTATAAAAAATGTCTGCCATCTTATCCAAATTTGAAGAAATCTCGCAATTAAATTCAAAGCAAGAAGCAGGAAGTGTATACTGTTAGGCAAAATAAAACCGTTCTTTGTTGGCAGGATGATAAGAGAGTACTGATTGCTGGTGTAACTGATACTTTATCATGGGGCTTTATAAAAGTAAAGTGGTATAATATATGATACAGTCTAAAACTAATTAATCCATCATAATAAGGATAAATTCCTTTTCGTTTTGCGCGTCATATTCTCGAACTTTCTGGAAGTTTCTAATGCGTAATCTGTTCTTTATCTTTATTGTTTTATAAACAAAAAAATCTTTTATAAAAGGCTACCCTCGTGGAAATGGTCACCATGGGACAAAACACAAGTACCATGGCTCAAGTCTTGAATAAGTTTTTGTCCATAGTTCGCCCATAGTATGGCTGAAGTATGGCTTGTATCCGAATCCCATGGTTCCACCATGGGAAATTACGTAATGCATTGAAAAAATTTCTTCGGCCAATTTTATGACGAATTGTGTCAATTATATGGCTGTAAGTTGGTCCAACTTCAGGCCAACTATTTTACTCTGGATGCGAATTTTCATCAGCCCAATGTCAGGCAAACTTTGTCGAAGGTCGGTCGAAATACCGAAATGATAAACATCGAACAATTTCCAGGGATCGGAACCTTTTAGGTAGGACCCGAGGTTTAAAGGTTCCTTAAGGGTCCGGGTCCGCAATGGACCCTTTGATTTCTTAAGGGACGAGTCAAACCCGAACCTTTTAAATTTTTAAGGGTCCAGGTCCGAAACAGGACCCTTTGATTCTTTAAGGCTCCGGGTCCAGATCTTTTAAATTCTCAAGTGTTCGGGCCCGAACCCGAACCCTTCAAATCCTTATGAGTCCGGGTCCGGACCGGACCCTTCATGAACTCTTTTATATCGGGTCCAAACAAAATGTTTCGTTGAATTATGTTTAAGAAATTGACATAGGCGATTTGAGAGAGAGAGAGAGAGTTTAGTAGTAGCTACGCATCAGAGTTCAATGTCACATATGACTGCGCAGTAAAGTTTCATGATATTTACAGCTGCGCAGTATAATACGCGATACTTTTGGTTGTGAAGTATGGTAAGGAGTTTCTTTTAGATGCGCAGTAGAGTTGCATAGCACTTGTACCTGCGTCGTAGAGTTCTATGAAACTTACGGACGCGCAGTACAGTCACACGGCAGATATGGCTGCGCAGTAAGATCAGAGGAAACATATAGATGCGCAGTGCAGGTACGTATCACTTATAGCTGCGCAATGCAGTTATACGCCACTTCCGGACACGCGTTACTTTCAGATTCGCAGTAGAGTTACATAGCACTTATGCATGGGCAGTGGAGTTCTATGAAACTCACGGATGCGCAACACAGTTACGCGAAATTTTTTTTTGCCCAGTGAGGGCAGGGGGTATTTATGGATTCGCAGTACACATACATAATACTGACATCTTCGCAGTAGAGTTCTATGACACTCGCGGGTGCGCAGTACACTTACACGGCATTTATGACTGCGCAGTAAGCTTAGGGGTGCTTATAGATGCGCATTCATGGAATTCGTGAATTTCACTGAATTACCGGAATTATTGACATTCATAGAATTCGCAAAATTTACGGCATTCATAGAATTCGCGGAATTCACGAAATTCATGAAATCAATGGAATTCACGAAATTATTGGAATTCACAAAATTCTTGGAATTCATGGAATTCACGGAAATCATTAAACTTACGAAATTCACAGAATATACTTCATTCATGGAATTCACTGAATTCATGAAATTCACTGAATTCAGAGAATTCACTGAATTCATGGAATTTACTGAATTCATGGAATTCACTGAATTCATGGAATTTACTGAATTCATGGAATTCACTGAATTCGTGTAATTTACTGAATTCATGGAATTCACTGAATTCGTGAATTTCCTAAATTCAATGAACTTCGAGAATTCCGTAAATTCCTTGAATTTCATGAATTCCGTGAATTTATCCAATTACATTAATTTCATGAATTCCGTAAGTTCCATAAATTGTGTGAATTCCTTGAATTCAATACTCTGTTCACCGAGCGAACGAAATTCGTCGCGCACGTTTTTATGAAACAAGGCGACGACAAATTTTGTTTCGTTCGGTCGACAGCCAATTGCAGTTAAAAGAGGACACCATTTTTTCAAATAGACTGCCACAAGTGTTTTCCTCAATTTTCTGTACCCTCACTGAGGGGCAGATGAGCGGACCGTACGTGACAGTTACAATAGGCCATAAATATTAAGGGACTTTCCAGCCAAATACTCACGCCTACGATTCCCCTTCTTTGACAAACTGCCACAGACAACGAAATTTTGCCATTTCAGAAACTCGTTCTTCCGGTGAAAAAAGTATATGAATGCCGTGAATTCGGTTAATTCATTGAATTCCATTAATTCTATGAATGCGTATCTATAAGTACCTCCTAATCCCACTGCGCAGCCATACATACCTTGCAACTTTACTGCGCATCCGTGAATGTCGTAGACTTCTTCTGCGCAGATGTCAGCGATATTCAACTGTACTGCGCATCTATGAGTACACCCGACCTTACAGCGCAACCATAACTGCCGCGTAACTGCACTGCGCATCCGTAAGTTTCATAGAACTCTACGGCGTAGATGTAAGTGCTATTCAACTCTACTGCGCATCTAAAAGCAACTCCTTACATTACTGCGCAGCCATAAGTGCCGTGTATCATACTCCTCATCTGTAAGTTCCATTCTAACTGCACTGCGCAGCTGTAAATACCGTGAAATTTATCGCCTAATTTCTGAAATATAATTCGATGAACCTTTTAGGTTGGATCCGATAGTAAAGGGTTCCTGAAGGGTCAGGTCCCGACCTGACGACAGACGAATTTGAAGGGTCCTGGTTCGGACCCGGATTTTTAAGAAATTACAGGTTCAGGGTTCGGACCTGGACCCTTAAGAATTTAAACAGTTCGGGTCCGGACTCGTCCCTTAATAAATTAAAGAGTCCAGTGTGGACCCGAACCCTTGAGGGACCTTTGAACCTCTGGTCCAACCTAAAAGGTTCCGATCCCTGGGTAGAAATATGTTGGAACAATGGTCCAAAAACGAAATTGATCGATATTTATCATTGCGGTATCTCGACCGACCTTCGACAAAGTTGGCCTGACATTGGGCTGATGGAAATTCGCATCGAGAGTAGAATAGTTCGCCTGAAGTTGGACCAACTTACAGCCATATAATTGACACAATTCGTCATAAAATTGGCCTCAGACATTTTTTCAATGCATTTCGTAATTTCTCATGTTGGAACCATGGGAATCGGACACAAGCCATACTTCAGCCATACTATGGGCGAACTATGGGCAAGCACTTATTCAAGACTTGAGCCACGGTACCTGTGTTTTGTCCATTTACTAAAGTTTCTTGAAAGGGTTCAGGGTAAGTCAAGAAGGAATCATTTACTAAGTAAGTTTGTTTATTATCGCACTTAAATTATGAATTTGAATTTCAAAACATAATCTTATAATTAAAAAAATTATTATTCAATAATTATTTTTTTATTATTTCAGCTGTTTCTTAAAAATGACTGTTAACTATATAAATCTCGCTCCGTTCATCATCATTCCGGAACGTTAGGCGATAACCGGAGAACCCTCAATTCTCGAAATCATCAAGCTTTGCGACATCACCAACAGCAACCCTACCTTCGATGTTCATTTGTCGGGGAGTGGCTGAATAGCAATTTCTAATAAACTGAATGCATCTCATTGGCCCCGAGTTCTCGAGGATGTGAACCAAAACTACTAAAACACATACCAATTTCATCAGCTTCCACAACAGGATTACCTGTACCAGCAATATCTTCGACAACAAGAATACCAGCAACAACGACAACAACGGCAGGAGCAGCAACAACAAAAAAGTGATAGTGACAGTGATACGGATGGTAATGATAGTGGGTTCTTTGAAACAAGTAGAATAATCTTCGACGAGAACGATGATGATGATCATGATGTGAAAATAATTTGTGATATTATTAATGTTGAGTGAATCTTTTTTAAAAACATTATTTAGGTTTTTTGGAAAAAAAAGTTTCAGTTACGGCTAACACCCCCCCCCCCCCAAAAAAAAAGATACAAAAAATCTATGATTTTATTGTAAAAAGGAAATACAACTGATAAATTAAATAATTAAATAAATAAATTGATTTAATTCGTCAGCTCTATTTTGTTTTCACAATAGAATCAAGGGTTCTTTGTAGCTTTATATACATTGTTAGAAAAATCTGATC
>CAKNYM010049013.1:46790-64781 GCA_932195095.1 Andricus curvator
TTGTACCCTCTTGGTTGCCCAGATATTGACAAATCAAAATTTCGTGCTTGCCCCCTGAAATTTGAATTTTTCAAATTTTCTTTTTGCATACATGTGTACGTCGTTTCTACTTTTTGTACCTCCAACATTTTCGTTTGTACCCTCTTGCTTGCCCAGATATAGACAAATCAAAATTTCTCGCCTGCCCCCCGAAATTTGAAATTTTTAAATTTTCTTTTTGCATACGTTTGTACGTCGTTTGTACTGTTTCTACCTCAAACATTTTCGTTTGTACCCTCTTGCTTGCCCAGATGTAGACAAATAAAAATTTCGTGCCTGCCATCCGAAATTAGAATTTTTCAAATTTTCTTTTTGCATACGTTTGTACGTCGTTTTTACTGTTTGCACCTCCAACACTTTCGTTTGTACCCTCTTGGATGCCCAGATATAGACAAATCAAAATTTCGTGCCTGTGCCCCGAAATTTGAATTTTTCAAATTTTCTTTTTGCATACTTTTGTACGTCGTTGGTACTGTTGGTACATTTCATATTTTCGTTTTTACCGTCTTGGTTGCCCACAAAGAGACCAATCAAAATTTCGTGCCTGCCCCCCGAAATTTGAATTTTTTAAATTTTCTTTTTGCATACGTTTGTACGTTGTTTGTACTGTTTGTACCTCCAACATTTTCGTTTGAACCCTCTTGGTTGCCCAGATATAGAAAAATCTAAATTTCGTGCCTGCCCCCCGAAATTTGAATTTTTAAAATTTTCTTTTTGCATACGTTTCTACGTCGTTTGTACTATTTGTAACTCCAACATTTTCGTTTGTACCCTCTTGCTTGCCCAGATATAGACAAATCAAAATTTCTCGCCTGCCCCCCGAAATTTGAAATTTTGAAATTTTCTTTTTGCAAACGTTTGTTCGTCGTTTGTAATGTTTCTACCTCCAACATTTTCGTTTGTACCCTCTTGCTTGCCCAGATGTAGACAAATAAAAATTTCGTGCCTGCCATCCGAAATTTGAATTTTTAAAATTTTCTTTTTGCATACGTTTGTACGTCGTTTTTACTGTTTGTACCTTCAACACTTTCGTTTGTACCCTCTTGGATGCCCAGATATAGACAAATCAAAATTTCGTGCCTGTCCCCCGAAATTTGAATTTTTAAAATATTCTTTTTGCATACGTTTGTACGTCGTTTGTACTGTTTGTACCTCCAACATTTTCGTTTGTACCCTCTTGGATGCCCAGATATAGACAAATCAAAATTTCGTGCCTGCCCCCCGAAATTTAAATTTTTCTTTTTGCATACGTTTGTACGTCATTTTTACTGTTTGTACCTCCAAGACTTTCGTTTGTACCCTCTTGGATGCCCAGATATAGACAAATCAAAATTTCGTGCCTGCCATCCGAAATTAAAATTTTTAATTTAAAAGTTTTGTTGGGTTTCAATCGTGTGCGAAACTATGAATGTTGCCGGCGTTTCGTGAACATTGTGGTTCACTTCTTCAGGGCTGACCTGAAACTAAAGTTTCAGGTTATGTTGTTCTTATATATGTATTCTCTACGATGCCTCTGATTGGCCAGAGCGTCCCATGGTGGGGACTGGTCGAACTTGATTGGCCAATCAAGTCTTTAAAAAAAAAAAAAAAAAAAAAATCTCCAATCTCACCTGTAATAGCCAACATTTTCATGGAAAATCTAGAAACTAAAGTCTTTAACAAATCCAAGCTTAAACCGGAATTTTGATGCCGTTACGTTGACGACACTTTTGTCATCTGGAGACATGGACTGGATGAACTACACAAGTTCTTCAATTTCATCAATCAGTTACACCCTTGTATCAAGTTCACCATGGAAATTGAACAAAACGGAAAATTTCCTTTCTTGGACGTACTAGTTTACAAAAGATCTGATAACATATTAGGACATGAAGTTTACAGAAAACCTACCCATACAAACAGGTACCTACATGCCTCCTCCCACCACCACCCATCTCAAAAGCAATCAGTCATCAACTCCCTCATAGACAGAGCTGTCTCCATAACAGATAGAGATAACTTACAAAAGGCACTACAAAATGTTAAACAAATGCTAATACAAAACGATTACACAAACAAACAAATTAATAAAGCAATAAGAAAATACACTCAAAAAAACAAGTCAACACAACCTAGTAAAGAAAGAGAGAGAGAAACGACCACCATGCTACCCTACATTCAAGGTGTCAAAAACAAATAGGAAGAATTCTCAACAAACACAACATCCAAAAATTATTTAAACCACCTGCGAAAATAGGACAACACGAAATTCGCCTGCATGGTCGTTGGATTCTAGGACCTGCGGAAATTCAATTTCTCCTAACATTTCTACATGTAAGACACGATTCATCAAATTCGATGGAAAATCGTGTAGTTATTCTGTGAAATGTGAGTGAAATAAGTAAAGAAGTAGTAGAAGAAACCCATGATGATGATAATCTGATTCAGGGTGAGAGTCAAGAGCTGGAAATGCTTGAAAAAGACTTGCTTGATAAATTCTCACTGCCTTATGTAATGAAAGTTGACACTGAACTTGATGAAGGTGAAGATAATGAAATCAGAAAAAGTTGTAAAAGTAATGTGTTTGATGGATTTTGCAAGAAACCACTAGTCTCTTTCTTTCTACCCGGTGTACACAGAAAGATAAGCGATCTCGTTAAAGCCATAAACGATACAGCGATTGGACGTGGTCATGTGAAACTAATTCCTAAAGAAGAAGAAGAAGATTGCTATGTAAAAATTGAAAAAAATTGTTCCAATACTTGTAAAATAAGTAGACGTCACTTTTTTTGTAATTAGTAAAAGAGTATTTCGCATTCTCGGTTTCGCACTGCAGGAATTGATATCTGCTGATACCACCCTCTTTGCTAATCACCCACCTAGCCTAGCTCGGGGTCTTCCTGAAAAATGTTTATTTACTGTGATATATGTGAACCACGAATCACGGATGATGTTCAAACACCACTGTTACGAATAATTCCTGTTTTAACTCAAAATTACGTATTTGCATCTACACAAATTACAGAGTTTCCTTCACCTAATTACATACCTCTTTTACATTCTGAATTTCGTACAGTGGAAATAGATATAAGAGATCATCTTGGACTACCAATACTATTCGAGTTTGGTATTCTGACTGTCACACTTCATTTTAAGCGAATTGATTAAAAACAAATATATAGAGTCTGTTCGTATAGTCCCTGGTGGAAAAATCTTCCTGTATTTTTTCCGCGGCCTTTCTGCAATCACGTTTGCCGATAAATGCGGATAAATCTTCCTTCTTTTATCTGCAAAACTCCCCAATTTCTCTGCTAATTTGGTCTGACAGATATTTGCGTGAAAATTAGTATGTAGAGAAAAATTATTTGCAGCGAAATGCAGAGAATCTCGGCATTTCTCTGTCTATCTTCTGCAAGTTCTCTGTAAATTAGATGTAACGGAGATTTGCAGGAAAAAGTACCATGTAGAGAGAAACATTTGCAGACAAATGCAGGGAAGCTCGGCTTTTTCCTACAATTTCTCTGCAAACTAGGCCTTACCGAGATTTGCAGGAAAAGGACTCACAAGAAATTTATCGAGAGGAACTGCTTGCAGAAAGAAGCAGACAATGTCTGCTTCGTTCTGCAAATTCTCTGCAAATTAGATGTAACGGAGATTTGAAGGAAAAAGTGCCATGTAGAGAGAAAAATTTGCAGACAAATGCAGGGAAGCTCTGATTTTTCTACAATTTCTCTGCAAGCTAGGTCTTACCGAGATTTGCAAGAAAATTTTAATTCGCAATGGGTTAAAATTTAGTATTTAAAACTGGAACAATATTTGAACGTGTTTAATTTGAAATTGAATAAAAGACGTTTACATTTGTTTAACCACTAAATTCACGGTCGTTTTCTGGTTTTCCGGTTTTATAAAAATCCTGCTCATTTCCCGGTCCAGCGGCTACCACATTTTAAAATTATTAGTTTTAGGGTAAAAAATTCAAAATTCAAAAAGGTCGAAAAAATGAATTTTTCCAAAAATTTTCTTCGTCATTTTGTGAACATCAAAGCAGATCAAATTATATATTTGTTCTGACAAATTTTCAATTAGAAGTTTTTTTCCATACTTTACTTTTTATTCATGTTAGTATTTATTTTAATAATTGTTATATTATTTTTAATCAACGCATATATAGCAGATTTTTTATCTATACAAGATACAACATTTTTGCATCAAATATTTAGTATTAGATAGGTTGAAATATTTTTGACCACTCTTTCAGTAATTTTGGGAAAAAAGTGTAAACAATAACATTTTCTTGGGTTTATGTACCGTCGAATAGAATCGATTTTTCTACAAAACTGTGCTGATTTTTTCTTAATTTCTGCCAAGATCTGAACTTTGAATGAATAAGTCGTAATAATTTCAAATTTTGTAATCTTTCATAAATTTAGTGTTCAAGTATAAGAAATTTTTGAATATTTGAAACCTATTTCTTCTAAGTTCAGACTTTTCATTTCAAGGTATTTTCTTTACAACCAGAATCATTATATTGTATACTTTTTACTCTAAAATTTTCATATTGTTGAAATAAACCAGCATTTGAGTAATAAAACGTATTCGCCGATAATATGAGCTTGACCTTAAAAAATGCACCACATCAAAATCACATTATAATTTATAGGACATTTAATTCAAAGCCCGCCATTATAACCAACTCTCCCCTAGTTATTATACAACATTTCTGTGACAAATGTTAGAAAACTATCCCGGCTTGAGTAAGAAAATTAAATAAACTCGGGCCACAAAAAACTTTTGGTCCGGCACTGGTCGTTTCTCACAAGCGGTAAGAATTTTCTTGGTTAGTATATAAGGACCATTTCGACCGATACCCCCAGCGTGCGATATTCTGCGTTAGGGAAGTGCGTTGCGTGCATTATATATATATATATATATATATATATATTTATATATGTTAGGTTAGGCTATGTGTTTACAATAAGTTAAGAATGTGTCTCTCGTGTGTCCTCCGTCCGTCCTTTCCTTCCTTCCTTCTGATATACAAAGTGGGTTAAATGTGGAAGCCACCCCTCCATATAAATCGGAATCTTTTTTTTTTTCGTGTTGGAAACGACGGCGCACATTTGTTTTTAACGGACTTTATTTTGCAAATTTTGAAGATTCTCGTTGCTAAAACTACTGTCCCGTTCAAGAATTCTACGAACATTTTCAGAACAATGCAGAGAATTGTCTGCCGCAGAGTAATGCAGAGCATCTCTGCATTTTTGCTAAAGTGCTTGAATTTATACAGTAAAGCAGAGACTTTTGCAGAGTATTTGCGAATATTCTTTGCAGAAAACTCGCTGAGAAATGCATGAGAATGCAGACCATTTTTGGAAGAAGAGTAATGCAGAGTTCTTCTGCATTTATGCTAAAGTGTTTCAATTTAAGCAGTAATGCAGGAGACGTTTGCAGAGGACTTGCAGAGCTATTGAAGGGATATTATGAAGTATTTTGCAGAGAATTTGCAGATAATTTTTTCCACCGGGGGTGTATGTGAATAATGCAAGCAGAAGAAGAAAAAAAATAGAGAAAGAAATGAACAGAGAATGAGTCATTACGTAGAATATTATACAACACAAGCGGGGGGAGGGGGTATATCAAAAGTTTATGTCAATTCGAGATATCAGCGAGGACATGGAATAGGAAGTTTTATTGATGGACTTTATCGGCTAGTTTTACCAATACTTGCGCGCGGTGCACGTACAGTCGGTAAGGAGGCCTTCCACACATAAGTTAATGTTCCAGAAAAACCTACAGCGAATGCTACGAATTTGGACAAAGTCGCACCGGTAAACAATCTACTTCACTTAATGTTCAACCGGGTGGATGTGTACTTCAATCAAAAACTCGTATCCCCACCAAACAATGCTTATACATACAGAGCATACATCGAAACATTACTCAATTATGGACCAGCCGCAAGAAAGAGTCTTCTAACGTCAGTCCCGTGGTATACCGACACTGCGGGAGAAATGGACGATTTATCAACAGAACGTACAGGTTTCGACATTCGTCGAGGATTATCTGGTGCAGGCGAGACATTGGACCTTATCGGTCATTTGCATTGCGATATTTCCAACCGGAACAAATTTCTTCTCAACGGAGTCGAAATACGTCTTTGGTTTGTTCGAACAAAAGACTCTTTTTGCCTCATGGATCCTACCAACGAGTGCCGTCTGCATATCATGGAAGCAACACTTTTAGTTCGAAGGTCGTAAATAAGCCCCGGAGTTCTACTTGCACACGCAAAAGCTCTTTCTCAAGGAACGGCAAATTATCCAATTACAAGGGTCGAAGTCAAGCCGCTCACTCTGCACGCCGGAGTTCACGGTGATACTCTAGACAATGTGATTCAATTAAATGTGAACCCATTCAATTTCAAAAATGATAAAATTAACTTTTTATCCCTCTACGTTGACGGTACACAAATTCCCTCAAAACCATTACAACCAGAGTTTACGAAAGAGCATCTTTATGTTGACGCTTATTACACTCTATTTTCCGGAAATGGTATTCATTTTCTAAACGAGGGCAATGACATTGACCGATATGAATACGGCAATGGTTACTATCTTTTCGCTTTTGATTTCACACCAGACCTATCTGGAAAACTGTCATTCTCTCTGGAATCTTGTAGAACATGGAAGTCTTTGTATCGAGGTAAGATTTAAGGAAGCACTCGCCAAGACGATAAACTGCCTTGTTTACGTTGAATATGATAAAGTTTTAGAAATAGACGCGTCCAGACAAGTTATTGTTGACTTTGGAGGATAAGATCTAACGTCCAGTTCTCAGAATCTGTGATCATAAATCATTTTACTTCCTGAAACACATGTTTAGAGGAGTTTATCTCGTTTATCGTCCACCTAAACTCTTTGTCACCAACTCTACCATCACATACACTTTCTTATCAAGAAGAGTATATGGACTACGTGGTAGATATTCAAGGATTCCGAATTCTCGAAGATGATTTTATCGCCAAAGAAGTGGCTCTAGTTTCTGTGGATCGAAATTATATTGCAAACTGGATATCGGCACCATCACACCCCTTTGCAGACCTGCCTGACCGAACAAGACAACAAATACGGCTGCGATATACTATGGACGTATTCACTATGGTTGTATTTATTTGTGCTCATTCTATAAGCATTTTGATTCCTCACAAGTATCAAATAAATTTGCTTCCTCATCGAGGGAGGTTTTCCCTAACAAAAGAAAAAAATGTATACTTTCAATATTTTTCAAGCTTATGTTTCTGAAAATTTAGGTCATTACAAACCTCCATCTATGAGGAAGCAATTAATTGGCTCTCTTGCTATTACCATGGGATCGAGTGGTTTGAGGGAGACGTCCCAGTGAAGCATTTGCACTCAAACCTCAGAGAAGTCACTAAAACAGCAGGTCAGATATACACACGCGGGTGGGAGAAGGCTGAACTTTTGCAAAATATTATGAGTAGGCAAATTGTCAATTTGGGGGAATTAACTTGTCCTGCTTTTAAAAAGTTAAATATTACTAACTAGTACTGTTTCCATCATGGTGTAAAAAGAGCGAAATCTTCACATGTGCTCTGAACAATGCTTTTAAACTAAAAAATAGGTTGCAGAATCAGAGAAAAGATGGACTGATGTTTCGAAATACTACCAAACATAATCAGAGCTTGTCTTCAATCAACCAAATCAAAACTTTGACCATCAGTAAACCTCCAACAGAGTTGGTGACATTGCCTACGCTTGCTGGCAAAATTGAGAGATCCATGGACAAAACCAATGAGAAATCTACATCACGTGAAGTAAATCACTTATTACCGATTTTGCCATCGGTTGCCAATGTTCAGATGGAACACCACGCAATTACAAAGTGCATCTTCAGATGTGTGCGGCCAGTTTTGTGTTATGTTGCACCATATATGTAATGGTTATTCTTTGCACGAGTTTACCAAACTTTTTACGCGCAATTTATTAGCAAATGATCGCATTGTTGTAAATTTTCACAAAAGACTATTAAATAAATAAATAAATAAATATATATATATATATATATATATAATTAAGTCGAGGGTTTTGCGACAACCAAAAGATGTGCTTCAAGGTGAATATTATAATCGTGCGGTAATTAATACGCATCTTGCAACATGCGTTCAATCTTGTTCGTCACAATCGCGACATTATCTCTTTTATAAATATCCATCATATTATTGTTTGTCTTATCTACTTGAATCTTATTGTTATATTTTATACGTTTTAGAATTTAATAAATTATACTAGTACGGTATGCGTATTATATATCTATGGTTTTACGATTCATTCGTCTGCTCGCATCGTTTCTCTTTCTTGTCTCTCTCTCTCTCTCTCTCTCTCTGTTTTACAATCGTCTTAGGTTATAATGTATGATTGAATATGCACGTATTTGTATGTATGAGTGTGTGTGTTTGTGGAAGAACCCGGTAAGAAGAGAAGAATTAAAAAAAATTCAGAATCTGAATTCCCATTAATACGTGAATTTTCCTTCATCGAAAGTTCCACCAACGAGTAGAAAAAAAAGCAAAACCTATTCCTTTTAATTGACTTATAAAAATTTAATGGAAGTGTATTGGGAGGAATTAAAAAGTGGAGAAATGTCAAAGAAAGAATAGAAAGGAATAGAATAATGTAACTTTTAAGGTGAAACTGTGAATTGAAATAAATGCATTTTTTAAATAAATAAGTATTGTATTTGGGTAAATTATGTGAACATTTTTTTATTAATCTATCGAACAGAAACATATTTTGACTGATTTCATATGAAATCTGTCTTGGAACACGCACTACTGCTGTGCAAATTTGCATGGATTGCACAGCCACACAAAAAAAGTATACTGAGTCAAAAAAACGATCTATATAACATTGTAGTAATATTGTTCCAGCATAGTCGAAATCCAAATTTTTTTAATTTTCTGCTTACCATTTTTTTTTTGACTTTGAATTTTTGGTTTAGGTTAAATTTTCTCAACTTGACTGCTAAACATCTGAAATCGTTTTTAGGGTTAAGACAATATAAAATGTTATTAATACAATCACTCCATCGTTATGGTAGACAAAAAATTGAAATTTCCAAACTTATATTCCACAAAAACGAATAGAAAATATGCAAGTGCAGATATTTTGTGGACAGATTAGAAAGAATTAAAATAATCGAAAATGAAGCATGTCAGAATGAAATTAAAAATAACCATGACAAAAAAAAATTGAAATTTCCAAACCTGTGTTGTACACGGAGGAATAGAAACCATGCAGGCGCACACATTTTGTGGACGGATTAGAAAGAATTAAATTAATCGAAAATACAGCATGTAAGTATGGAATTGAAAATAACCATGAGAGGTGTGTCTACTGCTCGCATTAAGAGGAATTAAAAAAATGGAAAATATATTCGCCTGCATGGAACACAACACAAGTGGCAATCGTTAAGGAAATAGAAAAGAATTGGATTCGTAGATAAACCTATTCTTTCGTTGGGCACTTCTCCCGATGGAAAATTAGCACATTCAAAAAAATTAAATAATGCTCACTCTTTTGTTTATATCTGAAAATATTAATTTTTCTCCATTCTTCTCTTCTTACCGGGAAGGTGTTGAAAATTTCAAGTTAAAAATTATCGATATCACAGGCTATCAAAATTTTATGAGTTATAAAATAATCTTTAGTTTTTATGTATGCTTATTTAACTCTAAGAGAGGTTTAGTTTTTTTTTTAAATATCAAATAGTTTTACTAGGTCTATTTCGATGTCAGGTTTCTTGACAAAAATTGAATAAATGTATTTCCATAGGTTTAAACAAAAACTGTTACTCTTATTATTTATCCTTCTCCTATTTTCAGATAATTATTTTTATAAAGTTATTTATCATTAGAAATGAACATTAAATCCTTTTATTAAGAATATTTAATTGAAAACATTGTTCATTCACTTAAAAATATTATAAAATCGTTCAAATATCTTCTTTCCGGGGAAACCCCGAACACTATTACGTCACAGCGCTCTGGTACTCACCAGTCGTGAATCTTCTATCTCCACTCCTCCCTTTTCCATTTTCACTTTTGGAAACTCCCTGTGTGACGTCACAAGACCAACTACGTAGACCTTCGCTACTGAGTCTTATCTACTGCGACGCGTCACCTACAGTCGCAGGGCGCGGTTTAGAGAGGGCGATTAGGCCACGCCCATAACGGAACCCCATAGTCATAGCTTTCTACTTTCTTTAGTCGTTTATATTTCATTCTCTCAACATGCCCAAACCATCTTAGCAAATTTCTTTCTTATACGTCAACTAGTGTCTCCTCTACACTACATTCTTTGAGGATTATCTCATTATTTACTTTGTCCATCAGTGTTTGCCGCACATCCTCAGTAGAAATTTCATGTTAATAGCTTTAATTTTACAGTCGGTATAAATATAGAAATATGTATTGCCCTTTTAGCTTCATTTGATATATTTTTACTTCTGATAATAGGCCCTGTTCTACCGATAACCTTCTTACCCTCGTTTATACGCCTATCTAACTCCCCATCTATCTTTCCGTCACTAGTGAATAGACTACCAAGATATATGTACTTATAAATAAACGAAGTCAATTATACTGTGGCTGTTTCCTCTACACCGGGTGTACATGTGGATCATTTAATGCCTAAACCAAGTACTTGTAATGAATAAGCCCTTTTAATGGCATAGCTAACTAATCTTTTTCCGTTATTGTTATTTTTTTTGATCCCCAAAATCCGACGCATCCGTCCATGTCTCCTAGTATAATGATTATTTCGCCATGATCGCAAGCACTTACAGTATCATTTAAAATGCCCCAGAAGACGTTTTTTACTTCGTTCGGATCATCATCAACTGGGGCGCAGCACGCTATGATAAATAACCTTCTGATTCCTATTTTCATACTAAACCACAACAATCTGGGAGATACAGAGTAATGATCTCTGAGATGCTGGCTTGCTCTTCCATTCATAATCAAACCGACCCCTTGACTACCATGTGATTCACTATCTACTTCTGACCATATTTCAAGTTCTCCTGTTAATACCCCATTTTCTATGTTTCTAGTGTCCCATCCCTTTTTCTTTGTTTTAGGTATGTACAGGGAGTTCCAGACTCAAGTGTCCGGATTTATATAGATATAGCTATACAGAGTGTCCCAGACGTACACACGACTGTTTATACCGCCCTCCTAATTGGTCCAGCTTAAATATTTAATAACTCAAAAACTAAAACTTCAAATGATTTTTGGAAAAGGAATTTTTGATTTATTTTTATTTTTATATACCTATATAAGTCCGGACTCTTGAGTCTGGGACACCCTGTATAAAAAAAATAAATCGAAAATTCTTTTTCCAAAAATCAGTTGAAGTTTTAGTTTTTGAGTTAATAAATACGTAAGCTGAACCAATCAGGGGCGCGGTATAAACAGTCGTGCGTTCGTGATTGGCAGTCCATAGAAGTGTTACTGAAGCGAGCGCCGAGGTGGAGTGAGCGAGGGGAGAACAGCAGTCACTACACTACGTTGGACTCCCGCTCACGTACGCACGACTGTTTATACCGCGCTCTCGATTTGTCCAGATTAAACATTTAATAACTCGAAAACTAAAACTTCAGCTGATTTTTGGAAACAAAATTTTAGATTTATTTTTTAAATGTTTATACAGCCATATAATTCTATCATTCCAAACACTCATTCTCCATTCATCGCCTTTCGTCAATCAAAGTTTCAGTCCATTCCAAGGCTATTTCATTGTTTGTATTATTCATTCTTTGAAGTGTACGCCCAACTGCCACCTTTATGCGAAAAATTTATTTTGCGAGTCGAAATTATGTCCAAATTAAGTAGCTAGTCGTCGTAGGGCGGAGCGTGTAGTTATAACGTCAGAGTCACCAAACTTCAGTTAATGGAGGAGGAGTATGAGCACAGAACTGGAACCGAGAAAGTCATAGTTGGTTGATGTTTTATACCGAGAAGGTCACCAGCCTTCAGCAGCGTAGTATCAGATGGGAGTTCATATGGCCTTCCTTGAGTAGCATTAAAATATAATAAAATTCGTTTTATTGTGATGTAATTAATGATATAACGAGAGTACGACCCCCCTCCCCCACACCCCCGAGACAAGCAAAATAGTTCAATTTTTAACGATATCATCAAACTTGAAACATCACCTAATGTTTAAAATCACTGAATTTATTATTAATTGATATAAAAGTAACTTATCTTTGACGAAAGCTCCTGAATAGTCACAATTTTCCAGTTGCACTTTTAGTTTCGCTACTCTAGAGAGCGTAAAGAACTGATTTTATGAGAAACATTTGGGAAGCTTCCAATTATTTTTTTCGCCTATATCAAAAATCGCCCGTTACGCGTCTCGGAAAAAAGTCGAAAGAAAGATAAAAAAATGACATTTTCATCTACTTGAAAATATCTTTTGAAAATATTTAAAAAGAAAATACCCTGAACAGTCTAAAACTTAAGAAACCTTACACTTTTTTTATGCTTGGAAACTTTCACATAAATTTTACTAGCATCCTTTGAAACAAAGTTCAATATTATTTTCCTAAATCATGAGGTATATCGCCAGATTCTCACGGAATACCAGGAAAACTGTATTTCAACCAGGTGTTACTTTTTTTACACTTCGCAGATAAGCTGCTCCATTCACAAAAAGATAGAAAGAGAAAAGTAAAACAAACAATACGCTGAAGTTTGAGCGGCAAAGTGCACTTTAGCTTCGAACTTGAGTCGAATGTCAACCGGTCCAAATTTGAGAGATTCTTTCTGTTTTGAACAATCAATGACCGTGAGTGAAGCATATTTAAGAAATTCACTTTTCGTGAGCAACAGTTGTGGTTCTTTGCCGTAATACGTAGCTTGAAAATTTAAATACATTTTCATAGAGCAAGGCATACTGATTCTTTTCAATGTCATGATTGAGATTGCCGTACGGATAAGATTGGGAATTCAAAAACAATTTGATATCACTAATGTTGCAGTGATCAAAATAACTGAAGTTCACACCTACAGTATTCATTCTGTTTGTCCCAGGCCCTAATATAATATATCTAGGTTTTTCAAATTGAGTTAATGTTTTTACAGTCCAAATATGTTTTGAAGTTGTCGGTAGTAGGGGAAACTCATATAATTTCCACGTACGAAAACTCATTAAAATAGGAGGATCTCTTTCTATATATTTAGGAAGTTTGTTTTTTCGTTGATCTGAAACTTTCATGCATGGTAATAATCATTCTACTCTACACGGAGAAAAAAATCGCACTGTTATGGTAGGCTGAGCTCTTATATTACAGCACGGAACTTCATGTGCGAAATTGGTACGAATTTCTCCCAATATTGGCATCAGGTTAGACATTTTTAGCATTAAATGTCCTACACTATAAAAGAATCAAGCGCATGCCGTTATTGCTATAGTCACATGCCCTTAAAGCAGTTGTGCCTTGCGGAAATAGCTCCAACTTTGCCTTGCTACGGTTGTAAGAAAACCCATCCTATTAGAGTATGAGTACTCTTACAAAAGAGATATTAGGCCACGCCTACAGGCGCTTGCGCGTGGCCTAGTATCTCTTTTGTAAGAGTACTCATACTCTAATAGGATGGGTTTTCTTGCAACCGTAGCAAGGCAAAGTTCGAGCTATTTTCGCAAGGGATAACGGCTTTAAAAGCATGAAGCTTTGTACTTTTTTAGGATAAAGGGATTCCTGCTTAAAATGAATGAATTTTTTACCAGGATAGCAAGAATCAAACCTGCGACAAAAGCATGACTAGTGTTCTTACTATTATAGGCATATTTTTTTCTCCGTGCATTAATTGAAATTGGGGGCTGTTTGTAAAATTGCGTTCGCATCGCTTTTCGATCCTACTAAAATTAGTTCATGTTTAACGTTAACAATGATTTTATGATAATCTTCAGCAAAACCAAAAATCTTCCCCAGTGGTATGATAATATCAAAATAACCAGCTGCATCAGTTAATGCATTTTTATTATCATCATTAGCACCAGAAACATCAAGCCAACCAGCGTTCTTCTTAATTCTGCTTCGACCAGGATTTAAAGACACATAATTTTTCATGAAAGTTGTGAGACCAAGATTTTCAATTCTATCCATTTCAATTGCATTTATTTCATATCTTGCTTTTTCGAAAAAATGACAGATATTGTTATTAACTAAAACCGTTATAACCGCTGGAGTTACATCTGACTGCAACAATTTTCCGTTTACATGAAACGATCTTTTTTGAGAAAGTGAACAGAGATCTTGATGTTGCAAAGCGATTCGAATTTCAACACTATCATTAAACGTTGATGAAGCGTTAGGCTGGTGGGCACGTACTTCAAAATGAGCGATAGATTCGTCAAAGACAATAGGTGTCTAAATATTTGAAATTTTCTCTTCCATGGCACAGAATAATACTGCGATATGAAAATACTCAAACAATGGAGCGAAATGATTTTATTCTCCTAAATCTTTTACGTATCTTCCTTCTCTGCTCTTTGCACTGTGTGGTCTGAGCTTGAGATGTAGGCTTCGTAGAAATAGCACGTCTTGACGTGTTATCGTTTTGAGAGTGCGTTTGTGACTGATCTGATTGTGACATGTTACACCACTGTTATAACTGTAACAAACCCTCCTATTACACACAATTCCCATCTCTTTTACCCCGTTGATTTAATATGTAATCTTATTGTTATAACCTCCCCGCAAAAATTAACCAATTGCCCGTCTTGATAAACTATTCATAATTTAATATAATCTATGGTTTTGATGGCGACCGAAAGATAAATAAAGTTTGATGGAACTTCTGATATCTTATATCCTGGTGGAACAGCTGGACAAAATTCATGAATAGTATGCACCCTATCATCATTAATGTACGCTCCTGTGGTAATGTTTCGCTCAATTCGCAGGGAGTTTATTTTGATTAAGGAAACTGGTTGATCAGATACATGAATCTGATTGGCTGCCAATACATACATACATACATACATACATACATACATACATTGATTAGCAGTTCGAACTCGAAAGTTCATTGTCTCACTACCCGATTCGGGTAGTGTATCTAGGTGGATATTTACTACCAATGTGGGCCCACCACACCCACGACGGGCCAACAGCACGCAGTATTCCTGAACGGTCACCCATCTAAGTACTAACCGCGCCCAACAATGCTTAACTTCAGTGATCTTACGAGAACTGGTGTTTTCAGCGTGGTATCGCCGTTGGATATATATATATATATATATATATATATATTATCGCTACCAATACACGTGAATTAAACTCAAAATAAGACCTATAACATTTTTGGTTTGAAATTTATGTTTACACTGGCATGTACGTTTGGAATCGAATTGAAGGTTAGAAATTCTACAAGTCCAAGAGCGTAATTGTGATTAGGTAAAAGTTCAATTGGTGGAAATTATTGCGTTTCTAGTGTGGACGAAGTTCCCGATGAATTCAAAGTAAATTACGGCAAAGGTGTAACTGACTTGAGATAATTAATATACGTTCTTATATAGATTGTATATACTTCGTAATTCAGTTTATCACATAGAAATTTGAGACATGAATGTCCGCATACAAACGCGTCATAATTTTGATATATTTCATGATTATATTTCACTCTACCCAAACCAAGATATTTCATAAGATCCGAGGGTGGACGAAGGTTCCTGAAGCTGTCAAAGTAATAACTTCATTACCGATTTTTCCATAGGCCACCCAATGTGTGCCCGGGTTCGTCTTTATTGCCGAGATTAACGATAAACGATTCACATTTATGAGGACCGCGCGCTGGCAGGTTATTTTGCATAAAAAATCCACGAAAATTTGGGATTTTTATGGATTTCGCGTATTTAAATAAATCGAAATCGGTTAAAGCTCTACGTGGTAGCTTAAAAATAAGTTTTTTGGTTGGTCTTTTTTTCAATTTTTTTTTTAATGAAGTCCTAAACCTTGCTTGCAAGGTTTAAGATATAAGCCCCTTCCTAGAGCTATTGTTTCAATTGTTTTATTATGACGTTTACTTTCTTCAAGCTCTTGCGTAGCAGCGCTTCTGTCATTAATAGCTTTCATTGTACCCGCAGCTCCACCAGCTAATGCCCCTGTGGCACTGAGACCTGCAAAAATAGGTATGAGAAAGGGAAGAAAACCACCAATTTTAGATCGTACAGCCATGATGCAAGGCTTCTTTACATTTTTTTCTTCTGCCAGCTTTTTTTAACAGCTTTACGCGCACCTTTCAAGGCAGACCTAATCAATTGTTGCGCATCTTGACTGGAGAGCATAGATTTCTTGGCTACTCTAACAATTTTATTTAATGAAAACATTGACTTATTCTTCTCTCTTTCAGCCTCATACCGAACTTCGCTTTTACTTACGTTGCGCTCGCTATAGCCAACGCAGCCGCTTTTTCGCCTTTGTGTGCGTCTTTAGCTAACACGCGATTGAAAGCTCTCGCAGCTAGCACCTCGTCTGCAGCGTTCCTTGCTCCAACGTTTTCTCTATTCTATGAATAGGCCATATCGTGTTGCTTACAAGCTGCGTCCAGAAGATTAATTCCTGGATCACCTCGTGCAATGCGCTTTGACAACTTTGTACCTGGTCCGCAATATTGATAACGGGCAGATGCAATTCCATTGGTAGACTATTAAAGACTGTATTAATTAAACCGTTACCGCGTGCTGCCTCTTTCAAGGTTCTTCGATGACTGACCTTATAGCTTTTTCCTCTCTACGAGTACGATCATATCAGTATGACTTTAACTTTACGACTTAGCGTTCATCTATATAAACGTCTTATTTATAGTTTATTGTCAGTCGTAGCTTGAACGTTATGGAGTTTAAAACACAATCGATGAAATTACCAATTTTGAACTTTGATGAACTTGCGCAGCCGCATAATACAAAAGAAAAGAAACGACATGGACATTTACTACCAGACAGTGTGCGAGCATTATTTTGTGGGCCATCCAATTGTGAGAAAACTAAAGCCCTTCTTGATCTAATAACACATCCAAATGGATTAAGATTTGAGAACGTATACGTTTACTCAAAGTCGTTAAATCAACCAAAATATAAGTTCTCAGAAAAGTTTCTGCAGTCTGTAGATGGCGTTGAGTACTTTCCATTTAATGAGCGTGAAGAAGTGATTACGCCGAATGAAGCAAAATCCAATTCAATATTCCTATTCGATAACGTTGCATGCGAGAAACAAGATAATATAAAAGCCTTCCTTTCTATGGGTAGACACCGAGACGTTGACTGTTTCTACCTATGTCAAACGTATGCGCGCATTCCAAAACATTTAGTACGCGATAACTTTGATTTGTTAATACTACCCTGCTTAAAATTCCGGACTCCGCAAGTTGTCCGAAACTATTCGAAATAAAGGCAGTTTTTGTCATTCGGATTTCATCTGGTCTAGTCCGGAATTTGTCCGGTCCACGAGTTCGAAATTAGAATCCGAATTTCATCAGGTCTTGTCCGACATTAGCACGGTCCGACGTACACTTTCGATCCGAATTTTATCCGGACATATCGGAAATCTATCAGGTCCGAAGTTTTTGCCAATTGGGAAATTGTCTGAAATTATCCGAAATCAAGGCGTTTTTTGTCATTCGAATTTTATCTGGCACTATCCGGAATATGTTCAGTCCGCGTACTTGAAATTGGAATCCGAATTTCATCCTTTCTTGTCTGAAATTTTAACGGTCCGCGTACTCCAAATTAGAATCCGAATTTTATCCTGCCTTGCCCAAAATTCGAGCATTTCACATGCTCGACATTGGAATCCGAATATAATTCGGGTTCGAAATGTGCCCGGCTCGCGCAATAAAAATTACAATCTGAATTCGATCAACCCAGTAGGCAAAAAGACATTGTCATAGTG
>CAKNYM010049013.1:74294-86944 GCA_932195095.1 Andricus curvator
GACTGTACGCTGTCACCTCAAAAATATATATACACTAGACGTTGTCGCCTCATATATAACGTTGTCACCTCCGAAAACGGAGGTGACAACGTTTTGCCTATTTTTCGATGTAAATCCATTTTAGATGGACTTTTATTGCATTTGGCGAAAAAACGTTCGGAGGTGACAACGTTCATCCTTTATCAGCAGTATCGCCTACCTAGTTCGGGTATATATCACCGGCGCTAGTGTCGCCATACTAGCAGATACAAGCTGTACGTTCTCACCTCCAGCATATATAACTCCAACCACAGGTAAGAGACACACCTTCCCACCTCCGTGATTTGGCAACACTGCATTTACTCTCAGTGAATGAGCAGGTGCCTTTCGCCGGCCGAAATTTGAAAACTGTCAAATAGTAAGATTCAATCGTGAATATAAAAGCTTGAAAATGGTTCAATTTTTATAAAAATGAGTATCTTTATGTTTTTGAGGCCACTGAATTTAAATGTGGTATCAGAATTCCAAAATTCACAATGTTTGATACCAAAATTTGAAAATCGTTGAATTTGTATGCAAATGAGTATTTGTAAGTTTTTTGTTATCAGACTTCAAAAATTGAAAATGAAGGATATAATATCGCAAATAAAATTTTTTTTAAGAGGTTTGAATTTGATGAAAATTAGTATTTATACGTTTTCAGGGTAGCTGAAGAGAAATTTCGCTCTAAAATTTGCAAATTTTAAAATTCTAGAGATTTTTTGGGGCTGCTGAATACAAATCTGAAAGTAAATTTTTTCAACTGTTTTTTTAATTAATCTTTTTCACTTGAAATTTTAAGTTGTTTTTTTCTTGTTGAGAATTAATTTTCTTGACTGAAAATTATTCCGTTTTGGTTGAGGATTCAGCTGTTTTGTTGAAAATTGGTCGTTTTTTAGTTTAATTCAACTATTTTTGTCTTCAAAATAAAATCTCTTTTGGTTGAAATACGACCTATCCAACATATTTCAACAGCATATTTCATTAGGAATACATTTTTTGCAGAAAAATCAACTACTTGGTTTAAAGTTGAACTACATTGTAAATAATGAATTTTTTCGTTAAACATACATGGTTTTAATTTGAAATTCACCTAGTTGGTCGTGAATGAACAGTTATGTAAAAAATTCGTCTATTTGGCTAACAGCTTGCGAATTTATGGTTTTTTGAAAATTCATGTTTTTGATTGATAATTGAACTATTAATTTGAAAATGTGACTATTTTGTTAGAATTCCGTTTATTGTATGTGGACAATTCAAATATTTTGTTATAAATGTACTGTTTTGTTAAAAATTAATAATTTTGGTTTATTTATTTGAAAATGTAACTATTTGGTTGAAAATTCTTTTTTTTTTCAATTAACTTTTTGAACTGTAAATTTAGTTATTTCACGTTTGGTTCAAAATGTATCCCTCACAAACTTATGATTCAACTTTTTGGTCGACAATTAATTTTTTTTGAAAATTCGTCTTTTTGTTATATGTAACATTATTCTTGTTTGTTAAAAAATCATCCTTTTGTTTGAGGATGCAACTATTTTGTCAAGAATTTGTAATTTTCCATTGGAGTTAACTGGTTGATAATTTGCTTTTCTCCGTTCAAAATATGTTTCTTCAACTGAAAATTTAATTATTCCATTTTTCGTTGAGAATTTATCTCTTCTAGTTAAAAATTTAATCATTTGGTCGTAAATTAAATTTTTCGTTGAGAATTAACATTTTTCGTTCAAAATTGAACTACTTTTTTCAAAATATCTATTTTTTTTTAATTCTTTTGTTTTTGTGGAAGAACAACTTTTTTATCTAAAAAGTTTCACTCCACTTTTGGTTGAAAGTGTATCGCTTATAAGTTAAAAATTCAACTATTTTGTCGTAAATGAACTTTTTTCTTAAAATTTCATATTTTTGGTTGAACATTAAACTATTTATTTCATAACGTGACTATTTGGTTGGAAATTCATTTTTCTTTTAATTACTTTTTTATCTGCAAAATTATTTATTCGACTTTTGGTTGAAAATTTATCTCTTTATCAGTTAAAAATTCTGCTATTTGGTCGTTAATTACCTTTTATGTTGAGAAATCATATTTTTTGCTGAAAATTAAACTTTTTTCGCAAATGTAAGTATTTTGTTGGACATTCTTTTTCTAAACTTAATTTTTTTATCTGAAAATATATTTATTGCACTTTTGGTTGTAAATGTAGCCCTCATATTAAACTGTAGCCCTAATTGTGATTCAACTATTTGGTAGAAAATTCATGTAGTTTCTTGAAAATTTGTTCTCTTGGTTTTAACATTAACCTTGTTTGTTCAGAATTCATAATTTTGTTTGAGGATTCTACTATTTTGTCAAAAAACCGTCATTTTATATTGGATGCAACTGGTTGATAATTCTTCTTTTTTTTTGAAAATTAATTTTTGTGAATTAAAATTTCAACTATTTGTAGTAAATTGATTTGTTTTTCAATTTCAATCTTCAAAATTCATTTCCTATGGAAGAAAAGTAATTTTACATGGTTGAAAATTCATCTTTTTGGCTAAAAATAATCTTGTTGGTTCAAAGTTCGTCCTTTTGGCATGAAAATTCAACTCTTTGGCTTAAAATGCAACTGCTCAATTTTTTTGACGATAATGTTGGCACTTAATGTATCGATGAGGATTAACATTTCATTTTTTTATCTGAACTTGCTCCTTTTGGTGAAAAATATGAACATAATTTTCCTTTTAGAAAATCGCATTAAAAATATTAATACATTAGCAATTATTTTAAAAAACTAAGAGTCGTATCGGGAAATGAAAAACACCTCTATATTCGTCTCCGAAATATCTAGATGCCGTATTTTTTCGTTCTTTGTTTAAACAATTTTCAAACAATCACATTATTTTTCATAGTTCTGCAATTGTTATAAACGAAGTAATTGTCGGAAATGAAAATGGACAATACCATTGCAATCTTTTCAAAAATATCTCGATGCGACTTTTTTTTCTAAGCATTGGTTGAACAAGGAGGTCATGTGTTGCTTAGCGTATATTTGCTGTGTGCCTGTAGATATGTATTTGAAACATGCAGGCTTTTTCATTTCGGATTAAACCATTTTTAATTCGGAATAAACATAAAAGGTCGTTCAAGTATTACTGCATTTTGAAAATCTTCAAAGTGAAAATGTACGCTCATAAATAAAGACCTGAAATGACATTTTTTGCACGGTAGAGGTTTTTCTTGGGGCTTTGTTTTTTGAAATATTTCTCTCCATAATCAATTTGAGAATGTATTAAAAATAGAACAAATTATGATTCGAGGCCTTTGAAATCAGAATAACTGGACAATCGTCCAACATCTGCAATGACAATAAAGTTGAATAAACAAACAAAAATACGCTTATAAGAACCTAGTAATATAAGAAGACTATGAATTTTTATAATGATTTTGTTATTTAAATTGATTTTATGGGTCTTCAAAGTTGAAAAGCTTCGAATTTTAGGGTGATAAATTAGATCGAAAATTTCCTAACTGGGACCCAAACTGAAAAGAGATTAATTTTATTGTTCGAGAACTCCGGAATTATATTAGTGTAGTAGCACTATTTATAATGTCCAGTTTCAATAGCTCAGGTACACCCACCTCATCACCTAGTCTACACCCCACCGGTTGCTCTTCTGAGCTCTCTTTCGCCGACCCTTACCTGCGGGGGGTCCTTTGTACTAATGAGAAGTGAAATACGTAACATGATTTTTTTAAATTTTGCAATTAATAATTTAATAATATTATATTAGGAGGCTATGTTTTTCGGCGATTCCAACGATATGTCACTTATGGTAAATAGTCAAAAATTAGAATCTTTCCAATCCACCCCGTGTTGGAGCAACCTTCATCGAAATCAAATTTAGGACGTCTGAAAAATATTTTAATTATCACTTTACTTCAACTTATTTGTCACATAAATATATGAAATCATTTTATTTTTATTTCGAAATGTAATTTCAAAAACTCAAAAGTAAGAAAATTGTGAGATTTTACACAAGTTTCAAGTCCATATCTGTGGCAAACTTCAATGTCGTGAAAAGTAGACTAGTGGAAATAGCTAATCAATTAACAAAAATTCCGAAGGTCTTCAGAAAAATTGTATGTTTTTGTTCATATATTGAACATAAAATAAAATTTTGCATAACGTCATCGTGTCGGCAATTTGTTTAAAACAATTAAATTGCTAAATTTTCCCCTCATTGTTCCACGAAAATTCAAAACATTTTGCAAACTTGAGTGAGTAAATATATACTCAAGTCTCTATCCAGTATCAAATTTGCAAAACGTTCATGATGCGGCCACGTTATTAATTATAAACAAATTAATATTTTATTAATCTCTCCTGAGCGAAAATACCAAAGATTTTTCAAAATGTTGTTTCTGCTTTTATTCGTTGAGAAAAGACTATTGTATGATTTGCAAAACTAAATACATTTCGCAAATTATCGTTTTTCAAGTTGTTACATTTTTTGCCATTCGAGTCCAAAAATTTCAGCAGAAATTCCGAAGATTGCGTTTTGAGGTACCAATTGTTAGAGAGGTTGGGATCTGAAAATTATGAAATTTGCAAAACGTTGCTCGGCCGGCAATAGTGATTCATTCGAGCGACACGATCCGAGAAACGACCAAAAATATTTTTGTTCATCGCCTTGTCAATCGAGCTGTCATCTCATATCGTCTCGTTAAAACGAACTTCTTGTCAAATCGATCGATCTGACCGAACAACCGAGAAGCTCGTTTCCAAAATTTTTAATATTGCTATATTTAAATGAATATAAATAGAAAATGAGTTGATGGACGTAAAAAAGGCCTTTTCTCAAGGTTAAAGCTAACTTTTACCTTCGTACCTGAGCGATATTAAAAAAATATAAAATTTTGTTTCATAAAATACATTAGACTAATGGACTAGAGAAACTTCATCAAATTTTTCTTTAAATTAAGAAAATCTAAAAAGTCTTTGAAGTTTCGTAGTTTTTAGAATTTATATTTTCTATGAAAAAAAGTTTATTCCGAACATATTTTTATACAGAGGTCCAACTATCTACAGTGAAAGATATCTTTGAAACATTTTTTGTAGCGTTTCGATTACGGCTTCTTGCATATCCTTGGAAGTTGAGGAAATCATTGATCTCATGGCATTGTGAAGTGAAGTCACCAAATCGGTTTAAGACAAAATATGTTCTTTTTACATTCTCATTCTAATGAGAAGGTATTGGTTTTATGTAAAATTTGACATAGTCGGTTTTCATCAAATCTCCACGTTTTGAGACCCCCTGAGCTAGAAAAAACGATTTTTACGAAGCTGAGCTTTAGCACACTTTTTTATGGCCGAAAAATAGAGAACGAGTTCGTTAACCAGCTATTTTGGATGAAAACCCAAAAAGTGAGCACATTTTGAAAATTTTTGAGACCACTTTTTTGGAAGATTTGAAAATTCTATGTACGGTTATTAGTAGTACGCAAAATGACGAACAAAATATTCTCATGACTTTTCGTGATAAAAAAAAAATTACTGGAGTTATAGCATTTTCAAAATTCCAAAAAACAAACGAAAATGAACATTTTAAGCCGAAAAACGCACGATATGAAAAAAAGTCAAGGGGAGAAAAACGTTGATTCCTGAACACCCTATAATATTTTCATAACAACTTTTTGAATTTTTTGAAAAATAAAAAATTCAAATTTTGATCGCACAAAAAATTGATGAAAAATCAAAAAAGCCATTTTGCTGTAAAGCTATGCAAGATACCAGAAAAGATTATCTTACCAAAATTGTGCACCTAAAAAAGATCTACAAATTTCTTATCATTCACTTTTTGATATGACGCGTAGTTTTTGTTTTATTCGTAAAAAACAGCATTGAAAATAGAAAAATCAAATTTTCAGACGAATATTACCAGCTACGAAAAAATGACCGAAACAAAATTTGTTCATCCAAGGAAGAGGTACAAATTTATTGTGACTCATGTTTCGATAGGATGCGTGGTTTTTGTTTTATTCGTGAAAATAACATTGACAGTAAAAAAAATCAATTTTTTGAAAAAACAATGCAAGGTACGAAAACATATAAATGAACAAAAATTGTGCATTCAAAAAAGACTTACACACCCGTAATCAATTTTTGTGGTAAGAATATATTCAAAATGAAAAAATTAACTTTTTTGATAAACGGCACAAGCTAAAATAAAATGTTAACTAATAAAATTTGTCGCCTGAATTATATCATTACTTTTCATTTGAAATCAAATAAAAATTTAGTAATTTGTATATGAAGAACATATAATACGAAGCACAAAGTGCGCGCTCAGTGTATTTACCAAATCGCACGCCGTAAGTGCGCTCAAACTTTTTTGTTTCATTCAAACGGTTCAAATGATTTTCAAATCAAATATCGAGCGCGAAGCGCGAGTGTCTGGATGAGAATGTGTTCCTTAAGGTCGATAGAACCTTGAGTATATAAAGTTCCTTTTCAGTCTAAAATAAAAATAAATTTAACAATCACTTAATATGTAGAGGTTTTGATAATTTTATAATATTTGCAAACAAACTTTTTCTTTTCATCGAAGTCGAACACGAAGTTCAAAAATCTAGAGGAGCCTAGCGTAAAGCGCGATGCAAATACGCCCGAGCGCGTAGCGCGAAGCGCGAGATAAATATATGATCGAGCGCGAAGCGCGAGATCCAACAGTCGCGCGCCGTAGGCGCGCTCAAACTTGCGAGCGAAGCGAGCCGCGCGCGAAGCGCGCCACGGGAATGTGTCCGCGAAGCGGGCAGATTTTTTATGTTGTTTTTAAGGGATTTCAGTTGACTCATATTTTGCTATTTGAACAAAAAAATGTTTTGACTAAGTTATGAGTATTACAAATTTTTAAGGTGGTAATGTATTTTACAAAAAAAAATCGTTGCCGTTTTTCTGAAACTCTTCAACCTTCATTTTCTCAACGAGGCCACCTGTTTATTTTTTCTTGATTTTCTTTCTAAGTTGGTATTAATAGGGTACATTTATCGAAAAAATCATTTATCTTGTGCCTACATCTTAAAGAAGAGAAAATTGAGTTTATTTCAATGGAAAATAAAAATTCGTATTTTTTCAATAACGAAACGATATTTGAAAAAGTGAAGTTCTTCCACTTGAAAATTGTAAAAAAAAGTTTGCAAACACTTTTCTTCTCTGGCCTCTTTTTCTGGAAATTTTCGCTAAAAATGCAATAAATTCGGTTACAACTGTCTTTTTCTTGTAACAATGCAATTTTCTAATACTTCGTAAACAAAATTTTTTCAACTTATAGATTTACACATTACATTTTTTTAGAAAATATTACAAAATATAATGTTTTAATTGTTCCAATTGAACAGTGAGAATGTTTTAATTGTTTTAAAGTCATTCAATTGAGAAAAATACAACTACAGCCGATTTGAATAATAATAACTTAAGCGAACATTTTGAAAAAGAGGCAAGATGAAGAAAAGGTCTAAGAAACTATTTTTCCTAATTTTTCAAGTGGCACAACTAAATATTATGTTTCGAAACGATTTTGTGACTTCAGCATGCACGCTTTACAGCCTTCCGGATTTAGAATGTATTCGGTCTAAATGCTACTTTATTTTCTTGTTAAATTTAGAGAAAGTAACATTTTTCATCTTGAGAGACTGAATTTCCTTTTTGCTTCCTCGTAGAGGAAGCTTTGTAATGGTAACATTTTCCAAAATTTGTAAATTAATTCAATTTAACCCTCCCTAATTTATTTATCTAATACAATGTTCTAAGCAATTGTCCGGATGTGTGTGTGTGTGTGGATGTGTGTGGATGTCACGCTTTTTTGTGAACACGATAACTAGAAAACGGTTGCAGATAATTCGATGAAATATGGAGGGCTTATTTTCCTCACTAATATCTTGAAACTGACCGAAGGATTTAAAAAAATATATATTGCATTCTTTTTAGCACTCAATAATATGTTAAAAATCGGATTTTCATAGTAAAACTTTCTTTATTCGCATAATTCAAAGCTGATGCAAGAATATAAAAGATTCCTTGGTTCGAGACGAATCAATTGACATATTAAATTAATAAATTTCATCAAAGAGTAGGGAAGTTATGGTTATTTATATATTTTGAAAATCGGTTTTTTATAGTTGAACTTTTTTCAATAAGATAATTAAAAGTTGATCCAAAAACAGAAAAGATGTGTTGATTCGAGACGAATCGATTGACCTATAATATTAATACATTTCATTGAAGAGTAAGGAAACTATGGTAATGCATAATATTTGAAAGCACGGCTTTTCATAGTAAAACTTTTTTCTTCAACATAATTCAAAGTTGATGCAACAATATGAAAGATTCCTTGGTTTGAGACGAATCGATTGCCCTTCAATATCAATACATTTCATTGAAGGGTAAGGAAGTTATAGTAATTTATATATTTTTCAAATCATTCTTTATAGTAAAAGTTTTCTCATTCTCGTAATTTAAAGTTGATGTGTGAATAGAAAAGTTGTGTTGATTCAAGACGAATCGATTGACTTATAACATTGATACATTTTACTGAAGAGTAAGGAAGCTATGGTAATGCATAATTTTTGAAAGCACGGCTTTTCATAGTAAAACTTTTTTCAATAACATAATTCAAAATTAATGCAAGAACGGAGAAGATTCCTTGATTCGAAGCGAATCGATTGATCTGTAATAATAATACACATTATTGAAGATTTGTCAAGTTATGCTCATTTATAATATCTGAATCATCAGTTTTAAACAGAAAAACTTTTTTCATCGACATAATTCAAAGTTGACGCAGGAATAGAAAAGACTTTTTGGTCATAAATTCTCAAATAGAGTAATTCTGGCCATTTTTGTAAGGAAATCATAAAGCTGGGAAAGGGATAGGGCGCGACAGAACTTTTCCTTTCCCTTTTCCAGCTCGAAAAATTATTATTTCGAATACAAGATTTGATTTGTCTGATTTGTCTTTGTATGTAAAACATTTTTTGTATGATTTTGTAATTTCGTATTTTTTGTAAATTTCTATCTTTAAATTGAGCAAATGAACACTTTGGTTTCTATATTATTGAAAAAAATAACTAATGCTTCCTCTATGAGGAAGCAAATATATTTGCTAACGGGAAGCAAAGTGCTCGTGAAATGAGCACCATATAATTATAAATACAAACAAAGTGGAAACACTCGACATCGAAATCACAGCTAGTTTCAAACTAATAATATTAATCTTCGATTTACTGTATGAAAAAAATAATGAAGAAAGTTGCTTACTACTTTTTTTTTGTCAAAAAAAGATTTATTTCATTGAAAGTAATGTTTTTTAAGATTCTTACAAAAATCATATTTCCATTAAAACAGGCTTCAAAGAGAGTACAAATTAATTTTTCGGCTTCTCATTTCTTTGAAAAATATAAATTTGTTTGAAATTTATTGAAATTGAAAAATTATCCAAAATGCATTTTCAAATTATTGAATTTCTTGCTAAAAGTGATAGAATGTAAAATTTGAATTATATTATGTTTAAATGCTTATTAATAATACTTCTTTAGGCTGCTGGTCTGCACTATCAGAAAAGGCTCTCTTGTATTCCTCAGCATGGAATTTTTTTAAATATCAGGTAGTTCCAGTTGTATTCCCATCCATTATTTTCATTATAATTTACAACTTTTGTGCAGAGCAAGCCTTACATTTCGCGAACTTCTTTTTATCCGTGTATCCGCATTCAAAAATACTTCCTAGAACTTCCTTTCTCCTTCTTTTTTCGAATGATAATTCTTATTGTTTATATAAGTTTCTTATTTTAGATTTTACTAAGAATGCATTATTATTAGTATTTGTATTTTTTTTCAGTATTGTTCCTTATTTAAAATTATGTATCCACCCCGTAGATTTTCTTTTCCCTACATAGCTTGTATCTTCTGCCATCCTTCTCCAGATTGTGTTTAATCGTTAAATTAAAAATTTAAGATGAACAGATTTAATTTCTGTACATTTATAAATAAGAATAAATAAATATAACAAGTATGTTCGGAGGTGGATATTCACAATTATTAATTAGGCCAAAGAATTCAGGAATGCCAATAATTCGCGTTTATAACATAATACGTCGTTTGAACAAGTACATATTGCTTGAACAATAAAAGACCACTTGCTTTTATTTTCATTGTGAAAAATGACATTGAAAAGAAAGATTTTAATTTTTGGAATAATGTCGCAAGATCGAATTAAATGCTGAATGCTAAATTTTTTGCCTAAATAAAATCTAGAAATTTTCTCTAATCAGTTTTTGATGAGGCTCGTAATTTGCATTTTAATGGCAACAAATTACATTAAAAACCACAAATTTGAATTTATGAAAAAACGACACAAGCTAGGTACAGTGAAATTCTTAACGGCAAACACTTTCACGCAAAACAGAAGTCCCGGGCGCAATCACCAAATTACAGATCTTAAAGGTTCGATCTGTAATTGTAAACGGTTTATGCACAAACGTGGCGGAAGAACAAATACTGAGCGCAAAGCGCGAGACCTAAAAGAAGCGCACCCATGCAGCGTGCAGATTTTTAAAAATAATTTTATTATTAATAATTTATATTGTATTACAGTACGTCACAAAAACATATAAAATTCTTATTTATTTGACTTTTATGGCATTTATTTATGTATTTTTTGGCACTGATTCGGAAATTTAACATTATTTATTTCGTAGTAGCAATATTTTCGGAGATGTTCAAAATTCAATGTTCAGTGTCACATAAAAAACAAAAAACCATGTTGCGTAAACATCAGGTCATTTTCGCTTTTTAAACCTGTTTTTATGAAAAACGCGAGAAGATAGAACATTTTTGCCTTCAGATACGTATTCTAAAGAAAAAATACTGGAATGTCCAATCAATTATTGATAAAAAGAATCTTTTCACTCCAAGAGTGCTCCATGAGTTCTCTCTTTTTTAGATTTCTTTCATGATAATGGATTATGAAAACGTCCAATTGAATAATCCTCATGTGCGATTCTATGTTTTCAAAGGACTGCGTGATATCTGAAACTTATATGGAAATTATATCACGTTTATTATTATTTCAAGGCAACTATACGTACTTCAAGTTTTCAACATTCAAATGACCGAAATATTATATCACTAATAGTTGTCGAGTTTCACATGCTGAGTTGTGGCTTTAGCTGAAGTTAGCATTACTACAGGTTTTGAACTAAAATTACCAGGCACAAAATTTAGTTTTTGCGGCATATATGAGCACTAAATAAGCAGTGAATTCCTGCGCCAAGTACAATGTGATTCCACTTATATGTAGTTGCCGAGTGTCACATACAAGAGTCACCTGAATCCAGCATGTCTACACGTTTTTGTTAAAAAAAAGTGCCCGGATTTTGTGCATAGCACGAATCCAGAGCACTTAATTAGCACTGAATTCCTGCGCAAAAGTGAATTTTATACCACTTATAGTTTCCGAGTTTCGCGTACCGGAGTTGTGGCTTCAGCTGAAGCTAGCATTACTACATATTTTTCACCAAAATTACCGGGCACAAAATTTTTTTCTGCAGCATAAATTAGCACAAAATAAGCACTCACTTATAACATAGCGCCCAAATCGATATGACAATGTTGTGATTCCAACTTCCGGGACTTGAAATGTTTGTATTTTTTGGCTAGTTTAACAAAGTACCTAATTTTTTTAATTGCAATTTCAATATTGTTGTCGGTCCCCGTTTGAAAAAATTTGGTGGCGCTGTATTGTTTCTGTCTAGTCCGCCTTGAGTCCACACTGGCGCGCCACAGGCTGACTGTCCAGTGACTAGACTGGGATGTAACGCTCGGATCGACTAGTTTCTAGACAGATCGGCTATTTTGATAAAAAAAAATAATGAACAATTAAATAATACAATTATTTTTTATACGATAAACGTCCAGTATATAGATTTTCCAGTTGATTGAAAATATAAAAAAGTTTTTGTAAACAAAAAAAAGAAGAAATGAGTTTCCGCAAATCTCTTGTACATACGCCGGATGTCGAACTTCTGATGTAACTTCCTATTATATTGTTGTAACTTTGTCCCGTCGCCTTAATACCTCGGCCATCTAAAAGTTATATTTTCTTCCATTCTGTGGGATATGCAATTCAATTCATTACATCCCAATATTTATTTCAATAAAACATGTACAATTTTTTAACATTCAAAGTGCTTGATGTGTGAATAAATCATTGAGAATAATAGCGTTTGTATGATTTGACTTGCGATTAGACTATGAAATGATGATTGTTTATTATTTCAAATAATTAATACGTTAGGCTTAATTATCCTTTACGCAATAAATAAATAATTACAATAAATTAAATGAGTCATTTATAATAATATTTGATTTTTTGGAATATCGTCAATATTATACATAGCATTATACATATTATAATTATTATAAATTTAATAAAAATTTATTAAAACTCTGCTATACCTATGATTCAATTAAAAGAAAATGTTTTTGAACATTCTTAAAAAAATCGTTTTCAAAAATACAGTTCTTGTATTAAGATTTCGATCACATTCAACAATTATTGCTTACTATCTTAAATATGTAAAAGTGTACAATT
>CAKNYM010049013.1:96944-114209 GCA_932195095.1 Andricus curvator
TTTCTGAAAAAAGTTTCTTCTCTCGATCTCTCTAGTAGCTTAACGGAAAAGCACCTGACCGGAAATCAGTAGTTCTGTGGTTCTATTCCCAGCGGAGCGAAAGGAGAAGATCTTTTTTCAGAAAAAAATTATTTAAAATAATTTTTCTTTCATAGCTCTATCAAGTCTGAAAAAACGTTAAATATTTTCTGTTATTCTCTGATGAGAATACAGATTCCTTGAAAAATTTGATTTGTACCATCTAGCAAAATAATTTAGATGAAATTTATTTTTTTCATGACTGAAAAATCTTCATTTGTTGAAAATTCGTCTTTTTGGTTTTGAAATTAAATTTTTAAAATAAAATTTCACCTTTTTTGGATGAAATATATAATATTACACTTTCTTGTTGAGAATTAATCTTTTTTCGTTCAAAATTTAATTATTTTGTTGAAAATTCAAGCATTTTGTTAAAAATTCATATTTTATGGTAGAAAACACATTTTGTTGTTGTTTAAAATAAATAAATGAATTTGAAACTTTGAAATTTCTAAATGAAATATTGTCTTATTCCGCTCATAAAAAATCCTGTGTTAAAAATATCACAAGATTAAAATGCTGGTATTTGAATATGTAAAAGGGTGAGGGTAATGAGTTCACTTTGTTACCGTTTCAACCGTGAAGGTATCCTTTATTTTGTCTGATAGTTTCCAAGACGATACAACTTTGGCTAAGGGAGGCCGAAAGACCGACGAACGTCCCTTGTGCTACATGTCGCCTAGATGGGTCCTACAATATATTGTGGAGGGAGTTCAGGGGACCGCGGCACACTGAACCTGACTTTCCACATTCTTCTACACTAGATTTCCCAAATTCTTATAAGTTCCTTACACCACCCCGTTTAGACAGATTTTGATCCCTGAAATTTTACTCTTCTATTTTTAATTCGTAGTGGTACATTGGCAGGTATAGCCCTGCTAAAAATTCCGGACAAATTTTTGACAAGTTCCGGATTCGGAGATTTGTCCGAAATTGTCCGAAAAGTGATTCGGTTTTTTTCCTCCGGATTCTATCTGGTCGTGTCCGAAATTTGTTCAGTCGAAGGAGCACGGAAATTAATCCGAATATCATCCGGTAGAATCCGAAAGTTGTAAGGTTTGACGGATTCGATCAGTCCGGGTTATATCCGGTTGATTCCATATTTTGTACGGTCTGACGGATGCTATCAACCCGAATTGTGTATGGGACGTCATCCGGATTCTGTCCCGGTGTATTTGAAAATTGTCCGGATGAAGTATCACGAAAAAAATAATAAATCTGAATTTTGTCCGTTAGAATCCGAAAGTTGCACGGTCTGACAGATTCGATCAATTCGGATTGTATCCGATCACGTCCGTTTTTTATGCGGTCTGACGGACGGCATAAATGTTATATAACAAGGTTATATTTATTTGACGCACACAAACCTATTTCTATAGCTTAACTTAACACTACTGCATATATAACGCACTTCACTAACGCAGAATATCGCACGCTGAGTGTATCGGTCGAAACGGTCCTTATATACCGAACAAGAAAACTTTTAGCGCTTGCGAAAAACGACCAGTGCCGGGCCGAAAATCTTTGGTGCCCCGAGTCATATTTAATTTTTTAATTGCGGAATCCGAAACTTCTCCGAAATTTGTAGCAGGGTTATGTATACGGTCTGGCAGATGCGATCAGTCCGAATTGTGTCCGGTCAAGTCCGTCCTTTGTACGGTCTGCCGGATGCGATAAATCCGGATTGTGTCCGGCCGAGTCCGTGTTTTGTACGGTCTGAAGGACGCGATCAATCCGGATTGTATCCGGTGATGTCCTTGTTTTGTACGATTTGTCGGATGTGATGAATCCAGATTGTGTCCGGTCATGACCGTGTATTATATGGTCTGGCGGATGCGATTAGTCCGATTTGTGCTCGGTCGTGTTCGGCCATACCCATATTTTGTACGTCTTTCAATTGCGATTAATCCGGATTGTGTCCGGTGATGTCCGTGTTTTGTACGGTTTGTCGGATGTGATGAATCCGGATTGTGTCCGGTCATGACCGTGTATTATATGGTCTGGCGGATGCGATTAGTCCGATTTGTGCTCGGTCGTGTTCGGCCATACCCATGTTTTGTACGGTCTTTCAATTGCGATTAATCCGGATTGTATCCATTCATGTCCGTTTTTTGTACGGTCTGGCGGATGCGATTAATCCGGTTAAGTCAGAAATTTGCACGATTTTTAGGAATGCGATTATTCCGGATCTCATCCGGTTGAATCAGAAATTTGTCTGAATTTAGGGATGCGATTAATCCGGATCTCACCCAGTGAAGAAATTTGTCCTTTCTAACGAATGCGAATAATTTGGATCTTATCCGTCGTTGCCTGATATTTGTCTAGTAATTCGTGAACGCAACATACCCTAATCTCATCCGGTATAGCAAACTGAACTAAAAAAATGAAATTCAATACAGTTATAGAGTATTTGATTATAACTGACCGAAAAAAGAATGTTGAAAAGTTGTACGAGAAGTCATTTTTGATTACATTTTTAATGCACTTTTTGGAAAAAAATTAGGAACACTTTTGAACGAAGTATGTTAAATAGTGAAATATTACGCACAATAATAGCATACAGTTTAGAGAACAGTAAAACAAAAACTATTTGAATCAATTATCATCATTCCCGTCCACTGATCCTTCTTCCACATCATCGTCAAATCCATCATCATTCCCATCAACTGTTTCTTCCACATCATCGTCAATTCCATCATCATTGCCAGAAACTCCTTTTTTTCACATGATCGTCAATTCTATCGACATTCCGATCAACTGCTCCTTCTCCCACATCGTCATCAAATCCATCATCATTCCCATCAACTGCTCCTTCTTTTCAAGAGAGCAGTAGATTCATTTTCATTAACAGATTCATTTTCTATCGGAACCATATAATTATCCTCATCCTAGTTCAAAAGCTTATTAGTATCCTCATCATTTTCCGTGTTACTATTCTCGTATTTATCGAAATTCTCATTATTTTTGTTTGTTTTCGAAGTTTCATTATCGCTTTTCAGGTTTTTTTCTGACGCCTCAGCCAAAAACGAAAGCAAAATATTTAATTTTTTCGATACGCCCTAATATGCAGTAGTATTTTCCGTTTTCACTTTAATTTCACCGAATGACAACTTGAAGCTGCGGATAAATTTTGAAAAGAATCGGACTGCTTCCGGAGTCGATGTTTTTGACCGGAACGATTTCGGATTTAAGCAGACGATTTTCCGGTTTTACTCTAACAAAAATAATTTCAGGTACTGAGTTCCGGACTAATTTCAGATCAAGTCGGACTCTTCCCGGAGTCGAAATTTATGTTCCGGACAGACTCCAGACATAATCAGACAAATTTCTATCTGTTTTCGTACATGTTTGGGATTAGATCGGACATATTTCGGGCAAAAATCGTGAATCGGATTGATTTCGCATAAATTCGGACCAATTTCGGAATCCGAAATTTTAAGCAGGCAGATACTTCCGTTATTACCTCATGGGTTTGGAGCGCTTGTATAATGCACAGTGGGTCTGGCTTAAACCTGCGTTTTTACGCAAATAAAACATAGCTTCTTAGGGAGGCAGTTTTTGATTTTTTCGAAAACTCCGAATTTGAGCAGGGTAAATAAAATGATTAATCCTATGCTAGTGTATCCTATATACTGTAACCATTCGTAGGCCTTTTCTTTCCAAGTCTGTATTCTATGATGAGAAGCGATCTTGCTTAAAAAGTTTTGCGTATCATCTAGGCTAAGTCTCATCTGCTTTAGCACTTTAACATATAGTTGTCGAGGTAGAGTTATTAGGTGGCTCTCTAGCGTATCTAGCAAATTCGTATCGTAAGGTGTTTCGTACGTCCTGTTTAAGACAATGGTTTTTTCGTAGGTAGACGTTTTCTCTACATAAAGTTGTACACTATCTGATATAACTTTACATCCAGAACCCTGAATATAAATGTTAGTATCTACTTTCATCGAGGTTGTAGAGTCTTGGCAAACTGAAGTATAGGGATCACATGAGGGATCACATCATCACATATTCTTCTTTCTCGAGTACGGGTATCGAGATAACATACGTCAAAGTTTTCGTGATCAAGGCTACGTTGACTTCGCTGAGGTCGAGGATGTGTTGGTAGCTTTCCGGGTTTGCATCAAGATGATAACGAGTTCGATACATGGTCTCAAACCCTTGGATCGTGTCATTATTATTTTAGGTGTAACAAACTGGGGATAAATTATGCCGTGTTTCCCATTACTTATGGCAACTAATGCCGTTTCGATATCGTCATGTGATTCGTCAATCAGGATTCCACATACAATTAATTTAGAAGCTATGAATACATTTCTGGTGTTGTTATTTAGACTACCTCTAATGAGATGTGCGGTCTTAGCTTCGGCTTGCAACTTTCCTTCTAAAGTTTTATAGTCAGTCGATGAAGAGTCCAGCAATAACTTCAGGACTTTAGTGTGATTTTGCATTACCATAGCTAAATCCATATTATCTGAGGAAAGTTGATCAAGTTCTTTATTGATAGCTTCAAGTTCACTATTGCTCGTGGTTCCGAATAAGCTTTTAGATATTTCTCCCACAGCATTGAGCAATCCTCTTTTGGTTCTTCAAATACCCATGACCTGTTGAAGTAGCTCTCCTCTTTGGCGTAGTCATTCATACCGTTCACCTACCATTCATATCTCGTAATCTTCGGCGCAGCTGGAATCACAGGCTTTCACTGCAACTTTGAGTGTGTTCGCTATAAGATTAGGTCTTTGCTGTGTGTTCGTTGTGTTCATAAATATGATGAGATTCCATTTTTCTTCGTGAAGGTGGGCTTTTCCTTCTGCCTCTAAAAAGATGTTTCCGTTGATTTTTGTTATGGTGTAATTTGCTAGACTCGCTCCCACGCGCGTTAACAAAATCCAGACGAGGAACATCTGAAATTACGTATAGTATGGCAGTAGTTGGTTGGCATGGATACTTAAATTCCTTGTGATTTTACAATCCTTGCATCTTGCTGTTTCTTGTACTTTTCTTTTTGCACCTTTATTCTCTCTCTGGCTCTGTTAAGATATCTTTCATGCCTATCTTTCCACTTTTGAACAAGGTCCGAGTACTTTATTGAAAGTGTTGTGCTCAGCATAAAAGGGATAATTGGTTCTCTTTCAAAAGTGAGTTGGAAAAGGAGAATACCCAGTTCCTTCATGCTTCATAGTATTATGAGCCATGGTCACGATTTTTAGTGTGTTATCCCATTCAACTGTATTGTCCTCCATGCATGTTCTTATTAGGTCTTTAAGGGTTGAGGGTGACCTTTCTAGACTTCCGTTGGATTGTGGATGATAGGTGGAAGTCTTGATATGTCGGATTCTAAACAGATTCTAGAAATTTTTGACAAGTTCTGAAACAAAGTTGGCTCCTTGGTCGGTGAGTATGTGTTTAGGGGACCCAAACATGTAAATCTAATGATCAAAAAGTCCTTTAATTATTCTCTCGGATTCGGCGTCTTTAAGTGGGACCAAAATGAGATATTTGGTGAGTTGGTTTTGGATAGATAGGATATAGTTATTTCCTGAACGAGTGGTTGGCAATGGCCCGAAAATGTCCATAGCTATTTTATCGTTGGGGTCAACTGGCGTATCGGGGATAATAGCTTCACTCTGATTTTTGATCCCAGTTGTTTTTCTCAACTGGCAGACTGGAACTCTTTTTACAAAGTGAATGACCTCTTCTTCCATGTTTTTCCATTCACCGATTGTTCTTGCTCGTTCGATAGTTTTGTGCGGGCTATCGGTGGCACAGAAAACTTATTTTTTGAGTTTTGAGTTTTTCTAATGGTGTAATCATTGGGTCTGCGAACTGGAGACGTACTATTGTCAATTTCTTATCTATGAATTGTTTTATTTTAAGGTTGTGTAATCTCAAGCACAATTCTTCCTGATAATCTCCAAATTGAGACTTGGTGACCTCTACCAACAGTTTTCCGCATGCATTTGGTTTCTTCACTTCCCGGTTGTGAGTATTCTCTTTCTTCCATGCGAGATAATCCTGATAGAATCCTTCTCGTTGATTCAATACATTTTCTCCATCAGATATGTGATCGTCTGCGGGCATTTTCTTGGCCAGGGCTGGTTTCGTTGTTCGTGAAGCGATCGTGGTTTCTTCGTCAGAAAGATCACTTCCTGAACCATTTTCCTCAACATCTTCATCTGAAGGATCCGTGATTGGAAACAATCGTGATAGGCAGTCAGCAGCTTTGATCTCCTTCCCTTTTACGTACTGGATTTCATATTCGTATTCTTTTAGTCTGAATCTACATCTTAGTAATCTGGACGAGGGATCTTTGACGTTATTTAACCATGTCAGACCTTGGTGGTCAGTTTGAATTTTGAATTTTCTTCCTAGCAGATACTGCCTGAATAGTTTAACTGCCCAAAAGTTGGCTAGAAGTTCCTTTTTGGATGTGCTGTAATTCTGTTCTGCTCCATTGAATGTTCTTGAAATGTAACAGGATGGGTGTCCTTCTTGAGACTGAATCGCCCCTAGACCTTTGTTGTTCGCGTCGATTGTTAATACAAACTCTTTTAAGTAGTCGGGGTATCTCAGCACTGGAGCTTCATAAAGTTTATTTTTTAATAGCGCAAAGCTCTCTTGACATTCGAGTGACCAGTTAAATACTGTATCTTTTTTCGTTAGCTCTGTCAAAGGTTTCGCTATGCGTGAGAAATTCCGTATAAATTTCCGATAATAGCCAGCTAGGCCTAAGAATGATTGGATTTCTTTTACATTTCTAGGCTGTCTGAAATTCTGTACTGCTTCTAACTTTGCTGGATTGGCTTTTATTTCATCTTTGGTGATAAAGTGTCCAAGGTATTTAAGTTCAGGGCGTAGATATTCACACTTATCGGGCCTTGTCTGTCTCAGTCTTTCGAAAAGTGTAAAGAGGTTATTGTTATGTTCCTCCAGTGTAGATCCGAATATAACTATTTCCTCCAGATAGGCTAAACATGTTTTTCCTGCTAGTCCTCTTAATGCTCCGTCCACATTCGTTGAAATGTGGCTGGGGCATTCTTTAATCCAAAAGGCATCCTGCTGAACTCGAAGTCTCCTTCGGGTGTTGAGAAAGCTGTATATTTTGTTGATTCTTCTGCCATAGGTATTTGGTGGAAACCGAAGCTTAAATCGAAGGCCGAGAAAAATTTAGCTTATCATAACTGATCTAGGATATCATCTATCACTGGTAGGGCATATGCATCTTGGTCTGTGTCTTCGTTGATCTTTCTAAAGTCTATGACAATTCGCTATTTTTTCATTCCCGAAGCGTCTGTCTTTTTTGTTACTACCCACATGGGGGAGTTATAAGGTGACTTGGAATGTCTTATCACTTCCTTTCTCATCAAATCTCCCATTTCTGTTGATATTTCTTCATTATGACACTCCGGCGGCCTACATAATTTGATGTTGACTATTTTTCCTGATTCAAGGACAATCTCGTGTTCCACTAGGTCGATGCAGGGCAGTGGATTTCCTTCCAGATGGAAGATGTCATTGCAAGCCGCTATGCCTTTCCATAAATTTTCGCGGATCTCCTCTTCTATGTGTTGCAGCCTAGTTTTATCTCGCAAATCTGTCAGTCGATGTCCAATAGTTGCTTCCTTCTGAGTAACAGTTGCCCTATGTACTTCCCTTATATTTTAGATAGGTTCGTATTCCGGTATTTTTATCAGTGTGGGGTTCATGTTATAGTTGTAATATGGGACTATTAGTTGACTATCTTTGATTGTGTAAATCCCGTCCGGTATGTTGGGATTATCCTCAATGAATACTTCTTGGTCAGGTTCATCAATGCTTACTCTGTTTGTTACATCGCAACACAGAAATTGAACGGTTGTGAACCGGGCTTAATTTATAGTTTGGAATCCACCAGAAGATTGCAGGGAGGGGTTCGAGGAGAGAGTGAATGTGTGTATCCGCGGACCGGCGTTGCGCAGCCAATTCAGTATTGACTCGTCGATCAAAACTACCGGTGCGTGCGGAGCTCCCTCGTTCCCGGTCTCGACTTTCAAACACGAGACCGATGATCGCGCGCTGGAGCGCGCGTGTTTTCGTGATTTGAAATATTTTGTAATTATCTTTTTAATTTATGTTACAGTTCGAACCAATTCGATTTAATCCGAAACAATTCGAAGCAACTTTTCAATCCCCTTCAACCCTTCTCAATCCATCTTTCAATCCCAAATTAAAACCCAATCTCAATACATGAATGGATTCGAGGCTCACTTATCAATCCTTCTCCACTGATGTATCAGCACCAACTTCAACTCAAACCCATACCGAATCAATTTTTCAATCCGTGCCTCCAATCCTTTTGAATACGTGGGACTTCTTGAATTCAACCAGAATGAATCCGACTGAATCTGACACCAGATCGAGTGGATAAATGTGAATCCAAAACCAATCCGAATGAATAACGCACCAATCGGAAACAAATTTTCACTCCTTCTCAGTTCGATGCCCAATCCGAATGAATCCAAGACACATCCCATATCCCAAGCCAGTTTTAATATTTTTAATGCTCGCAAGTCCGTGCGCCCAATCCAATGAATCCGTGGCTCATCCAAAATGTCTTTTCAATCCTTCTCAATTCTTGCACGTACAAGTACAACAACTTCAATCCGACTCAATCCAAATCAATCCGAACTCGCCATTCAATAATTTTCAGTCCGAATGAATCTATCCCCTTCTAAAAAATTTCTGAAATTTTGACAGTTTTCACGTATTTTTTAACGTTGTCCGAAAATCTGAAAATGTATCAGATTTCGTAAATATTAATACTATTTGTTATTTATTATTAATTTTTCAAGTTTTCGCATATGTCTCATCGTTTTCGACATAATTCAAACTTTGGATTTTTTCCTTTTGAAAATCTTTTTATTGGGCTAATTTGTGGTGGCCGAAGACCAGCCCTTGTACAATAACCTGAAAATTTTGTCAGTTTCACGTATCTCACTGATTGCGAGATCATTCAACATTTTTTTTTAATAATTTTGAAGACTTTTACTGGGTTTATTCATGGTGGCCGAGGACCATCAGCCTTTACAAAATCCCGAACGTTTTTCAGTTTAAATGTATCTTATCGTTTTTAGATAACTCAACATTTTTATTTTGGAAATCACTCTACTGGGCTGATTCTGGGCGCCCGAGGACAATTCCGGTCAGGAATATCCTGAAAATTTGGTCAGTTTTCGCGTATGACTACTTTACTCTACTTTACTGTTAGTTCGGGGTGGTTGAGGACCTTCATCAAGCCGTGAAAATTTGGTTAGTTTTCGCGTATCTCTTACCGTTTTCGAGATAAATAAAATTTTTGAATATGTTCCTAAATTTTTAAATCTTTCTATTGGGTTAGTTCGAGTTTGTCGAAAACTCAAACTAACTCAGTGCCTGAAAATGTTTTCAGTTTTCGTGTATCTCTCACCGTTTTCAAGATAACTCAAAAATTGCATTTTAAAAAATTTTGAAAATCGTTTAATTGAGTTAGTTGAAATTAGTCAAAAACAAACCCCCTCTATAAAAACCTTAAAATTTACTTAGTTTTCACGTTTCATGACCATTTTCGAGATTCAAAATGTTGATTTTTTTTTCATTCTGAAATTTTGTTTACTGGTTTAGATCGGGGTTGCCGAGGATCATACCCCTTTAGAAACTCCTGAAAATGTTATGAGTTTGCGCGTATCTCTCACCGCGTTCTATCTAGATAACTTAACTTTTTTTTAATTCAAAAAATCTTTTAATTGGGTTAGTTCAAATTGGTAAAAAATAAACATCCTCCACAAAAACCTTAAGATTTACTTAGTTTTCACGTATCTCTGACCGTTTTCGAGATGATTCAAAATTAATTTTTTTTTAATTCCGACAATCTGTTTAATTTTTTACGTCGGGGTGGCCAGAGACCATCCCCCTTTAGAAAAGCCTGGAAATGCTGTCAGTTTTCGCGTCTCTCTCCCCGTTTTCAAAATAACTCAAAATTTTAATTTTTTTTTTGTTTGCATTTAAAAAATCTTATTATTAGATTAGTTTGAATTTGTCAAAAACAAACCCCCTCTGTAGAATCTTTAAAATTTTGTCAGTTTTCAGGTATCTGTGACCCTTTTAGAGATCATTTAAGATTTTGGATTTTTTTCGAATTTTGAAAATTTGTTTACTGGTTTGGGTCGAGGTATGGTTGAGGACCATCCCCCTTTAGAGAACCCTGGAAATGCTGTCAGTTTTCGTGTATCTCTAAACGTTTTCGAGATACCTCAAAATTTGGATTTTGTTTTGAATTTTGAAAACACTTTCTTCCCTTTCTCCTATGTTTAGAGAAACTAACAATAAATTATAACTAATTCGACTTAAACACATTTAGGGATCATTCATAAACTACGTTACGCGTTTTTCTTTTGTTTAAATAAAGATGAGAATATAATTTCTGTGAAGTTAAAAAGGATACAACGATATAAACAAAAGAAAAACGCGTCGATCCCTTGTAATCAAATTTTCAAACTACTGTATTAATTCATTATAATAATTAAGCCAGAAATGTAGAGTCTTTTGAAATTTGCGCCTACTTGAATTGTCGAGTTATCGAATCTTTTTTACATTATCGACTTATCGAATCTTGCTTTCTATTCTCGACAGCTGATTGGCTGATTCTATTATGACTTACATTAGATGTAAATGGCTAACTGAATTTACCAATAGGGTTTAGGGACTACGCATGAAGTTAGCCGAAATGCATGTACTTTTTTGAATGCTGCTATCTCCTCATCTGAAGTAAACTCGTATGTACTCGATGTCATCATGAATATTGGATTAGAATAATTGTTGCATTAGAATCGCCTTATTGAAGGTGTAACACAGTGTAACCACACTACACTGAATGTAACCACACTTGATCACACTACACATGATCCAATTCACACCAGTCAACTGCGCACGCGTTGCGTTGGAAGGGGAAGGCCACACACATTCATTTTTATTTTCAAGTCGAGAAATTATAATAATTTATGTTAATATGGTTCATATATGTTACTGCAATAACTATAAGATCCATGATAATACAGTATTTTATTATTATTACTATAGAAAATGTCATGTACTTAATATCCTATTAAAATATCAAAGTTGTCTAAAAATCGTAAATGGTTTTGTCCTTTAGATCCGTGATTTTCTGCGATAACAGGATATATCACGGTATTTGATTAGAAGCTTATCAGGGTATTTGATTAGAAGCTATCAGTTCCGCTATAGTCAACTCTGGGTCAAAGAGCGTCAAAAATATTTTTTTCAATCAGACCCTTACCCCCCCCCCCCAAAATATTAAAAAAATCTAGAAGTCAAATAATATAAAAGATAAAGAATAAAATCTAATATTCTTCCCTAAAGTGAAAAATAAAAAAAGATCAGCAGGATATATATTTTTGGACCTAAAAATTGCATAAAATATATGTATATACTATTATATATAACTTAATGCAATAACTTATAGTTATTGCAGTAATAATAATATATATGAACCATATTAACACAAATTAATATAATTTCTCGACTTAAAAATAGAAGTACCATTATTCCTTATTTTCAGTCCGTCACCATATTTGTGTACATTTGAAGCATTTAAAATAAGCGCGCGTATTACGGCCAATAACGTGGCTTTCCCCTTCCAACGCAACGCTTGCGCAGTTGAAAAAGTCGCGGTCTATTAGCATCACTGATCCACGCGCAAGTAAAAAAAAATGCAGCTAATCAGCAACGATACCAGCTACACCGCCATATTGAATAAATGTACAGCTAGCGTTTGTGTTGACTGTTAACCAAGATGGCCGTGGAGCTGGTATGCGCGAGTTGGACGAAAATGGAACGTTTTTCGGCTAGACCATGAGTGGGTTGGATCATGACACTACACCTAAATGTACAGCTAGCGGTTGTATTGAATGTCAACCATGATGGCCGTGGAGCTAGTATGCGCGAGTTGGACGAAAATGGAACGTTTTTCGGCTAGATCATGAATGGGTTGGATCATGCCACTACAATTAATCGCATTCGCTTTCGAGATTCATTGATTGAATTAATCGATTCAGATCAGACCTGCCAGACTGCGCTAAGGCGCAGTTTGCGTAGTGCGTTTGCGGTAGTGCCTATATTGACTCAATCTCAAATTCCAAATCCGCGCCAAATGATTAACCAATAAGGTTTACGCACTACGCATGAAGTTAGCTAACAGGTAACGCGTAATGAGGAACGCAATATGAAGTTGTCTGAAATGCATGTCCTTTTTAGAAAAGGAAAGTCAATCGCCTATACGCGAAATATCAATATATCTTATGCCAATCGAGGCAATCGATTTTCCAAACGAAATCTGATTCCCAACGAATCAAAATCTAATTCAAATCAAAACCGAAACCTGTCGAAAGGTGTGTAACGCCAACGCCGGTCTCGGTCGAAATGTTAATTCTTTTGTGTATCGTGAATTCATCATGCAATCTCTTTCATTGTGTCTTTCAATAAATCAGGGTTTTTTATGCCTCATGGCTTTTTCCCTTGAATCGGTCTTTTGATTTTACCTACCTAAATCCATTGATAAATTTAATTCAAAGTAAGTGATTCGAGTTTTTAAAAAACATATTTAGCTGAAAAAACATAAAAGGTTAAACTAGATTCCCAAGCCGCCTCGGGCAAAGCAATCACAAGACAAAACACTGTTGATTTGAACTGCGTTGCCACTCATGAAACGTCCATCATCATGTAGAGGTAATTTTTTGTTTTCTAGGATTAGATATTGCGGTGTAATCGAATATCTTGAATATTGGTTAAAAAAGGATAACCCTATGATTCCAGCTTCTGGCAAAGAAAAATCGTCATCTACTATGTGAAAAAGATGTTTTTCCCCAAAGTAATTAATGTGAGTGGCATAATGTGAGTAGTGTCGGTCCTTTCCCATGCCGAAATATTTTTTCATGAGGAATATCTTGAATTCCTTTGGCACATTGTTTTCCTTAATAAGGTTAATCGCTGCACCAGAGACGACCAGTAAGCTGTAAATCAATTCATTTGAGTGTTTACCCCTGACGGATAATAATCTTCCGCTGATATTTGAAATTCTGCATTCTCCTCGTATTTTTTCGGAACTCATTTCTTGAAATTCTAAATAATTCTGGACGTCCTCTTGGTTCTCGATTTCCTGGATATTTCTCACGGGGTTTTGTGAGGGTCGATTTTGGAACCGTCCTGGCTAAAAATTCTGCGTTTTCGCATATCACTGTATGCTAAATGTCCGAGTCTTGAGCACTTATGGCAATTTAACTGCATTCTTTGTTGAAGTGGCATTTTTGAATTCGGTATAGCTGTTCGGGACACTTGGTTTCCGTTAGCATGTGCTTGGTAAGGTTTTACCGAAGGTACGCCACTGCGCATCGGGGCTCGAGGGTGCGTCCGCATAGGCGGCTGTATTGGTGGGCGTACTGGTTGAGATTCCTTCCACCAGATCTCCATCTTTGCAGCCTGATTCTGGGCCTCGCATAGGTTCTTTGGTTCTTGGGCTTTAACTTGCAGTCTGATTTCTCTTCTCAAGTTAAGCATATATCTTTTGAGGTATTCTTGTTCTTCTATCTGGATAGCAATCTTTCTCTCCATGCTATTTATGTGTTCTGATTGCACTGCATATTTTACTTCGTTTACGGCCTGTCTAAAACGCCCGTTAAAACTTTGTATTGTTTCTGTAGGACCTTGTCTGCATTTTTCTAATCTAGATCTAAGAGCAGAAATTGAACCTGTCAGATTCAAATTTTTTCTCAGGGCATCAAAAAGAGTGGTAAAATTGGTCATTTCTAAGTACCTAATTGCCCTTTCTGCATTTTGTGTGATGCTTTCTGCTAAAACAAATTCTAACAGCAAGTCGGGTTGAGAGCATTTGTCTCGTGCCCTTTTTACTGATCGTATAAAGTCTTCTACCCCCATGTCATTCTGCCTGGTTAGAGTCTTCATGGTTCTTATTATTTCCCTAGCGGGAATAGTACCAGAAGGGAGCGGTCTCAGAGCCGCGGGGGGTTGAGCTCTCGGCAGTCTTACAGTTTCACGTGCTTCATCCACGTTACTTTTAAGAGCATCGGTAAAGATGGCACTAGGCGGTCTTATTGGCGCGAGGGGTCGATTTTCTTGTCGTTCGCGTGATTCCTCCGCCCAGTTCTTATTCTCGTTTCCTTCCGCGTTACTTTCTCCGTCCGCGTTATTCTCCTCATTCTCATCGTTTATTTCCACGTTACTTTTTCTTTCCCGATGATTAGCGGATTCTATTTCTACTTTCGCCGGGATGTCCAATCTTTGTGTTAATCGGAAAATTTCGTCAAACCGGCTGCCGTTTTCGACAGTAAATTTTGATACTACATCCTCAAAAATTGCCATCCTAGACAGGATTAGGTCGAGTTTATCGTCTGTAGTGAGCAAGCTCATGTTGTCCGATCTGTGAGTATGGGTTTTCGGAAAAGTGTTGACTGAACTATCGGTCTCGGATTGTGTATCGTAATTTGTGGATAAGTTTTCCCTATAGGCGTGAAACACCAGCGTCTATAATTTTTCCTAATTGCGAGTGTCGGGTGTATATGTTACCGCTACTGCGTTACAATTTTCGTGTTGTTAAATTTTTGATAATCCTCACTTGTACAATCCGTCTACATGGAGTAGAGGCAAGGTTAATTAGGATTCAAATTTATTTTTATCAACGGTGGCAGAGCTAGCGAGCACGAATAGTATACCAACGGTTCCCTATGTGAACATTTTTTTCTTCTTATTTTTGTTTCACCTGAACTTCACTTTTACTTCACCTTAACTTTGCGTATTTAAAATTCTTCGTTTGACGACTGAAAAGAAGACTTAATCTCTATCTTGATTTATAATTACTAGCCTTTTTGTTTTCTTCCGGCGACGGCTGCAAACGGGAGGTGGTAGCTGTAGTGGTCCTAGTCTGCTGTTTCACAGGCTCTAGGATTTTACCGCGGTTTGTTGCGTACCCGAAATTCTTATTACGCAACTTTCTGGTAATCGGGTTTACGTAAAATAAGGCGTACTTAATTTAGCTCTTAATTTTACCCAATAACTTACAGGTTCCTTGTTTTATGAACTTTCCGTAGAGAAGTCCGGAAACCTTCCCGGCAGAACCGTAGTTCTCAAGATTGTATTCGAGTTTTGAATCAAAGATAGAGCCTTTTGATTCCTTGTATTACCGTAGCTAATTCTTCAAAGGATCGTTTGCCACTATCACTTTGTTACCCTCTCAACCGTGAAGGTATTCTTTATTTTATCTGATAGTGTCCAAGAAGATACAACTTTGGCTAAGGAAGGCCGAAAGACTGAAGAACGTCCCTTATGCTACATGTCGCCTAGACCGCTCCTACAATATATTGTGGAGGGAGTTCAGGGGACAGCGGCAGACTAAACCTGACTTTCCACATACTTCTACACTAGATTTCCCAAATTCTTATAAGTTCCTTACAAATATTAATTATCAGCAAAAATGAAAAATTGGTCAAGGAAAAATCAGGGAATTTTAAAAATGAAGTTTTCAGCCACTCTGCCTAATTCTGCTAGAAATAACTAGCAAAACAGCAAAATGCAATCTATCTTTATGTCTTTCCCATAATGTTTTTGACAAAGTGAAACATAAATGCCAATTTAACTACCAATCTTCATTTTTATGTATATAAGAATCAGCTATTAAGCATGAAATCTACTAAATCCCATACCATTTGATATAAACCTACTTTACCTGTTATTGTTAATGCATTCACTTTATTGAAATTTCCTCAATTATAAAAGCAAATAAAACGATTCATGAATGAAGAATAAAAACCTTATCCCAACTATATTAGGGCCGAAAGTATTCCTAAAGGTATAATTTGCTTAACTTATTGTCTTTGAAAGCCTTATGTTCTCTTTCGAAAATATTCATTACACGTGTATAAATATGTATATGTATGAATCTTCACCTGCTAAGTATGCATTATCTTGAATACTAAAAATTTCCATTAGTCTCAGGTTTTTAAAGTTTCATTTTTTTTAATTTCCAAAGGTTGCATTCATACCGCAAAACTTTGTTTTTTAAATATTTAAACAATTGTCTACTTTCTAACGTCGACCCACGACTACCTCATAAAAAATGCACCACTAAACGATCCCAAAAGATAAAAATAGATGATTTTCCATTTCTGAGTCATTCCCCACCATTTTTAGAAAAACTGCTGTAGATAAAAAAGTTTTAGGGCCACTGAACTACCAAACGTAGAAATGGGACTACCAAATGATTCTTCTTCTAAATACCGTTTCATTTTTTGAATTAAAAATTTTTTTGGTTCCACTGCGGAACTTTGTTTTTTTATTATTTAAACAATTATCCAGGCCATAATGTTGAGACACGGCTACCAAACATCTAAGTATCTTTTTACAACACTATCATGAAAATGGCGTGTTTTCGTACTTATGATCTGTGTGTAATGTGGCGCATTTCGAACGATGCGAATAAAGAACGTACGAAATGAGGAATGCTTACGAAAAGGCCTCTTTTCGTAAGCATTCCACATTTTCACAATAAGTGAAAGGAAGATAGTTAGATAAAGACGGAAATAGGTCGATGTTTTCAGCGACAACTGTAGCGCGCTCGTCTCGCGACATACCGTGCAGAAATATATACGCTATAAAAACTAATCAGTACTTAAAATATGAAATTTTGTCTTTTCAAACTGATAACATTTTTTTATGAGTAAACTATACACTTTTATTAGTAATTTGTAATAAAAAAGTAATTTTTCATTTATCTAATTTAAATTTTCCCGCAACTTTGACTTGAGCAACTATAGCGCACCTAGCGGCGGAGAGGCTACCGGCTTTTATAACCTTATTTCTGAATGCTGTCACGCGTTTGTTGGTTGGTTTTTTTCCAGACGGGGGGCTTCGCCCCCCGAACCCCCACCAGGGCTGCACCCTGGACCGCCCCCCCCGCAACTTCGATCAGGTAGCGTTTTTTTCACACTTTTCATGATCTTGTTGTAAAAAGTTTCGTGCATGTCTCGTGGTAGGCCCTTTTCTTGACTCGTGCAGTGTTTTTAGACTCGTCTTCGGTTCGGGCACCTTCGGTGCCCTCACCTACGACTCGTCCTAAAAACACTGCACTTGTCACGAAAAGGCCATCGC
>CAKNYM010049013.1:114219-127040 GCA_932195095.1 Andricus curvator
AAAACATCTGTAAATCGAAAAGTTTTTGGGCCATTGAACTACCAAACGTAGAAATGGGTCTACCAAACGATTCTGCTTCATGCTGCATTTTCATTTTTTGGATATTGTTATTTTTTTGAGTTTGACCTTAAGGATTTGTTTTTCGTTTATTAAAAAAAAACCATCAACTCTCTAACGTCGAGAGTTGACTACCAAACGCTACCAAACGAAGACCAAACAGCCCCACAAAGAAAAATTCAGAAATTGTAACCTTTTGCGGCAGTGTGAAGTTAGCCCCCTGAATTTTGTTTTGTTGAAAAAATGGGGAAGGAACAACAACCAAACGATAAGATATGACTACCAAACCCTCTCTAACGACCACCAAACGTTTGACGACATAAAATTTTCACACTCAGCTTCCTCAACTTCCTCGAGAAAGATTTATTTTGTAGACATGGTGCACTTAGAAGCTGTTGTGCAACGCCGGGTTATGAGAAAAAAGGGTTGAATGCGGCCAATCTTCATTTAAAACTTGACTTCCTCGAGGAGGAAGTATTTTTTAGACCTGGGGTTCTTGAAAGTTGCTGTATAATGACGCTTAATCAGAAGAATAGGTTGGGTACGGGCCAATTTTTATTTAGCACTCAACTTCCTCGAGGAAGATTTATTTCTTAGACCTGGTTCACGCGGAAGTTGTTGTGCAATGGAGGATAGTGAGAAATATAGATGGGACGCAGCCAATCTTCATTTGGAACTTAACTTCTTCGAGGAAGATGTATAATTTACACCTGGTGCATTCGGAAGTTTATGTATAATGACGGATCTTCCCAGTAATCGCGGGAGTGCGACCAATCCAAATAGTATCGTGTTTTTATCTATGTTCAGTGAATTGAATATTATCCACACTGTGAAATTTTTCTTCGACCGTTGTTATCAGTAATCATGTCAATTCATATAGGAATGTGTTATTTTGTTCATACGGTCCAGTAAACATAATAGTGGATTCAGTTGTCAAGAATCATGCTTTATTCGTCAATTTTATTTAAACCAACGTACGTTTCGACCTTGTTGCAGGCCTTCTTCAATATAATACATAACCTAAATTAAGATAATATACGTAGATGTAATAAACTGAAAAACATTTATAATGAACAAACAAATTGTTAACAAAAAAATATTTTAAATTTACCTGTAGTGATATTTATTAAATCATCCAAGACATTTCAAGTTTTGATTATTTTCCAAGAGAAACAACATATTTTTGGAGTGAACCAAAATTAGTTGTTTTTTGTATTGTTGAAACATTAAAATTTATAAATAGCATAGTTTAAATAGTGTCCTTTAAAACATTTAAAAATTGAAACCTAAAATTTTCGAGGCTCCAATATAGTAATTTTACTACATTTTGGTTAAATAGAACGAAACAGGTGTTTTGATTTTGAATGACAAACATGGAATAACAAAATACATTATGAAAGAAGTCATATTTTCAGGAGTAATTAAGAAAGGCGGATATTAAAATAGAGAGCCAAATGGAAAGTGCGCCAAAGTAAATTGGATTTAAAAATTGAAATAACGTTTTTGTTTTTTAAAGTTTGTATATGAATTGGTTATAAAATGGTTTGATAAATTTTATTTATATTTAAAATTTCGGTTTTTAAAGTGATTTATTTTCTAATGAATTTATTTATAAAAATGGACTCTAGAATTCTTCGTTTGTGTGTATTGTTTTCACGAGCTAAAATTTGGATATTTTTAATCTCAAAATCCAAATAATGATTGTATTTCCATGCATGTTTTGACAAACCAGTGTTTTGATTGCCTAATTTACAATCTCGTTCATGTTCATAAATGCGAGTTTTTAGTCTCCTGCCAGTCTCACCAATATAAATTTTATTGCAACATTTACAATTTATCATATATACAATACAAGATGAGTTTTCTTTATTTTCTTTATCTTTATTTTTAAAAAAAGTAAATTTATTAAGTGTGTGGTTGTTGGTGAAATAAACATTAATATTGTATTTTTTTTAAAAACCTCTAAGACGTTCCGAAAGACCTTCAACATATGGTAACGAAACTTTTAGTTCAGATTTATTGTAATTTTCATTCCATTTTGTATTTTTAGATGAATTATTATAAATGTCATGGATTCTTTCTTTGATGATTTCATTTATTAATTGAAGTGGGTAATTATTTTGCATGAGAGTAATTTGTAGTTGATCTACATTTTCTTTACGGAATTTAATATCGCTTAATTTTACACATCTATCAATAAGACCTTTTATTAGACCAACTTTTTGAGAAAATAAATGATGGGAGTTATAATTCAAATAACGTCCTGACCAAGAAATTTTTTTTATACCAATTTGTAGTTAAATTATCTTCTGGAGTTTTTATAATTAATAATTCTAGATAAGCACTAGAATTATTAACTTCTTTTTCAATAGTGAATTTAATTGAATTTTCCATATTGTTGAAAGTGTTAAGGAGTTCATCTATTCTTTCAGTAGGAACGATTGCTAGGATATCATCCACGTATCGTTTGTAAAGAATATGAGTAAAAGTTAAGTTATTTAGAGCCCTTCTTTCTATATCTTCTATGACTAAATTTGAAACAATAGGGGATAATCGAGTGCCCATAGGGCAACCTGATATTTGTTTGAAAAATTTATTATTGAAAGAGTAAACTGTGTTGTTTAATACTGTTTGAGTGGCAATTAAAAATTCATTTTTGGAGATTCTTGTTAAATTATGGTTTAAATTTAATTTTTCTTCAATACAATCTAATGCAAGGTCTAATGGAATATTATCATACACAGATACTACATCCAGTGAAACTATAGAGTGTGAATCAGGAACTTTAATGTTTTTAAGCTCTTTTTGTAAATCCCAACTATTTTTTACAAACGGTTTAGTTTTACCTGAAAGTGGTTTTAAACAATTGGATATGTATTTTGCTAAATGGTAAGTTGGAGAACCTACTGCGGAAACAATCAGGCGCCATTTTAAGTCTTGCTTATGGACTTTTGGGAGAGCATATGCTTTAGAGACAATACTGTTATGTGTTTTTAATTTGTATCCCAAGTTTTCATTTATGAACCTTTTGTTTTCCCATCTAATTGCAATATCATTACATTTTTGCTCCAAAGTTGGAACAAGACTAGTTTCGATATTTTTGAATAATGTGTCATTTTTTAATAAATTTTCTACAGTTGTTATATAATCTTTTCGATTTGCAGCTACAGTTACATTACCTTTATCAGCTTTCAATAGTATTAAATCTTTATGTTTATTTTAAAATTTTTCAATAGGTTCATCAATTTTAATTATATTATTAAATTTATTTATAAAATTATGATTTGATATTATTTGGGTAGTAGTTTTTCTAATATTTAATTTTAGTTCATCATTATCTATATTTTTGATGCAATTTTAAATATTGGCTATGATGTTACTTGTCGGTATTTTGTTAACATTAAAAGGAATACCATGTTTGTTTCCCAATGCTAAAATTTCTGCAATTTCATTTGGTATTTGTATATTTGATAAATTTTTGAAACATTTTTGTAATATAAAATCTGAATATGATACTTTTGACTCTAAATTTCTTTCTTTTAATAAACCAAACTTTTTTATACATTTATTTCTTTTTTCATATTTCAATTTATTAAGACTCAAATCTTGCAAGTTGAAAAAAGTTTGAATTGAAATGACTTTTACAGTATTTGATAAACGGAATTTTAAATGATTGGATAAATGTCCTAAATCTTTTATGTTTCGAATTAAATTATTGATTTTACAATTTAAACACTTTTTCTGAAAAATTAACTTAGTTTTTTCAAATTTTGGAATTAATTTATAATTTAAATTATGTATATTACATTTGTTTGTTTGATGTTGAATATGTGCTGGAATCAAAGTTTCTTTTTTGTGGGTGATTCAAAACCAATCTATTTAGATTATTACATTTTCACAAATAGGAAAAAGAAACAATCCAATAATTTTTATGAAATTTCTAAAATTGCTAATATTTAGTGCATTCTTCTTAGAAAATTTTTTAAATAAAAAGATTTCTTTTAAAAAATGGAGGTAAAAATTATTTAGACTCAATTAAAAGAAATCAGAAAATATGCATAAACAAACCCTGTAGATTGGAAACGAATCATTTGAAAATTAAGATCGATCAGAACTTTATTTTATCATGAATAATTTTATGCAAAATGAGCATGAAAAAGATTCCGAATTAAAAAAACGACCTCTAAACTACCTCACTTTTCGGCTCATTAAAGACAAAAATAACTCAATGAAAAAAGAGGGAGAAAAGGAGAAACAGTCAACCAAAACCAAACTCTCACTTTTTTTTCTACATCTGATTAAGAAAGTACGTTGCTCCTTCAGATTAACTAAAGTTCTATTGGTGCGTATCCAATTTCCTATAAGTTGTCTCGGAGCCTCTCCATATTTCCTTTGTATGTAGTTTAAATAACCCATGATATCGCAGAACGTGATTGACCTTGATTAAATTATCTGTGTTCAGTGAATGGAATATTATCCACACTGTGAAATTTTTCTTCGACCTTTGTTATCAATAGCCTCGAAAGCAGCCTCGAAAATTTGAGGTTTCAACTTTTAAATGTTTTAAAGGACACTATTTAAACTATGCTATTTATCAATTTTAATGTTTCAACAATACAAAAAATAACTAATTTTGGCTCACTTCAAAAATATGTTGTTTCTCTTGGAAAATAACCAAAAATTGAAATGTCTTGGATGATTTAATAAATATCATTACAGGTAAATTTAAAATATTTGTTTGTTCATTATAAATTTTTTTCAGTTTATTACATCTACGTATATTATCTTAATTAAGGTTATGTATTACCTTGAAGAAGGCCTGCAACAAGGTCGAAACGTTCTTTGGTTTAAATAAAATTGACGAATAAAGCATGATTCTTGACAACTGAATCCACTATTATTTTGACTGGACCGTATGGCCAAAATAAAACATTCTTATATGAATTGACTTCATTATAGTATAGTGTTTTCTAGGAACTTCCTGGGTCCATTACAGGCTGCAATTTGGAGACGGGCATTCAGTGGAATTTTCACGGAATGTCAACGGAATTCCCAACTGGAATTTGCGTAGAACCTCTGTGGAATACTTACCGGGGAATCTTTCCATGTGATTCTTCATGTTAGAGGTCCGCGGTTCGATCCCTGAGCCTATAACTTTTAAATTTTTTCTATATACTTTCACCGCAATGCGATTTTCATGTTCAGCAGGCCAAAATGCATTAGAAAAATATAGCGGCAATTAGTTAGGAACAACTATGGCTCGCCAGACAGCCTACGCCTACTCCTCGGCTATTTACCCAGACGTCTGGCGCCTACCCCCACTCCTCGGATGTGTGTCTGGGCCTCGTCTGGCTACTAGCTCGTGTTTGCTTAAGTCTAGGAATGGTAGATAAGGAAAATATAGATAATAGAGGGAATTTCCAGGAAGTGTATACTAGTTTAGGGTTGATAGAGATTCGGAAACAATGTATGACGCAATATTCTAAATATGTCTTTATGGTTTCTAAATCTAGACTAATTTTGAAAGGAATAATTCAATTCTATGAATCTTCCGATGATTTAATTGGAAAATAAAAAGTAACATATAAATTTAATATTAAAAATTTAGATCTAGTTTCTTTCTAATACGGTGAGGATGAGGATAAATGAGTGAGCACATAGACAATATATAAAGTATAAAATTTTTTATTAAAACTACTGGAATATTTACAATGAAAATAGTAATTAAAAATAAGAGTAAAGAGAGAGAGAGAGAGATTACAAATTCTCTGGAAAAATAGACTCGTAAGGTGGAGGTGGATCAAAAGGGAAATCGTCATACATGGGTAAAGTTGGGACGGGCCTAGGTTCAGGAACAAATATACTGTGGGATGTGGAAGGAAGTGACTCGTCTATGTTTGGTAGGAAAGGAGAGGAAGACCTTACGAGTGCAAATGTCGATTACTGAATGCAGGGGTGCGTCCTAAACTGACTTCGTCTCTCAGTCCGAACTCTCTGAGCTGGTGTCAAACTGGTTGAGTTAGACTATTCTACGTCGTCATCACTGTCAAAGGTGATGGTCGAAAAATTGCTGATATTTTCATCGTCGCCCAGACAGGGAGAGTAATCTGTGATGGGAATCTTATCGCTGCAATCTGTCAAATAAAAAATCAGATTGAAATCGGCGTAATTTATCAATATAATTAATTCATGCATACCTTTTTGAACTCTAGACATGTAAGTCATAGCATCTTTATGGTGGTGAATACCGAATTTATTAAATAAATAATCAAATAAATATCTAACAACAGTTATATTTAGTCGGATTTGTATCCGTAGGGCAAAGAATCATAATTCTCTATCCTACGCTTTTTCATGTTCGATACCCGACAGATTTTTGTCTCATTATTGCATGCGCTCTGTCGCCTCGATCGTAATCAACGAAAAGCGATTCTGAGCACAGCTAATGCAAAACTCGTAAAATGTATATGCGAGTGCGCTCTAAATATTTTGGCAGGGAATATACCTTTGAAAACATAAGTTAAAAAAACATAAACATACTTTAAGAAAATTGGCAGCATCGAAGGGTACTTGGAAAAATAAAAAACGGTTTATCATTCAGAAGGGTGGATTTTTACCGTTATTACTCGCGCCGATTATCGGTAGTCTTCTCTCAAATATTTTCAGCTCAGGTAATTCACGAGAGTAGAAGCGCTTTTCCATTTAGCGATTATGGAATACTCGAGAAAGATGGTTTTGGTGCCAAGCGAGCAGGTAGAAAAATTTCTACAAAAAGGTTCCGGAACAGAGAGTAATACTGAAAATACGACAGCGCACGCTTCTTCGATGACTCCTGTAGATAATATCTTCTCTAGTGTTAACTACAAAGTTCCCAATCTCAAAAATATGACCCAAACTCCAGGTAATATTATGTCCAGACTCGATGCTGAAATGAGACAAATATTAAATTCACCGTTCTTGAAAGATGAGCGTGAAAAATGGAAAATGTATCAACAAGTTTTACAACAATTTTTATTTTTTACCCAGGAAACATGGAAGCATAAAAAAGCGAATAAAGAGCATGATAATCAGAGAGATAAAAATATGGGTTTTGCAAGCAATATTAGAGATAATGATGATGATGAGGAGGAAAATTATTTTAAAAATAGTGATGATATTATTGCAACCATTCCAAAAAGTTTTAGAAATATAGGAATTGTTTTACTCCAACGACTCTGTGAACCAGATGTGCGAAAACGTGTAAAATGGGATTCACATGGTTCTCTCTTTATAGATGGTGAATCTGTAAAAAATGCAAATATTAGTGATCTGATAAACGATGCATTGAGGTTGAGAAAAAAGGTGAAACCGCCGGGAAGAAGGCTGTTTGCCATAATCCTTCATGAAATCAGCATGTCTAGAGAGATTGTCGGAAATAGAGAATACTGGAAAGAAAATATAATCTCTTCGAGAGAGACAGTTAGCCGACGTAGTCCCAAACTATCGCCTGGACTTTATGACTCGCTAATGACCGAAGAAGAAGAAGGCAGCATTAGTGTTAATGATGTTTACAAGGGTATTACTGACATTCCAGGTAGAAGTAGGAAGCGAGCAACACCTCGCAGCACGGGTTCGGTTACATCCCAAGGGAGGAAAAGAAGTAGTAATAACTGGAAAACTTTGTTTCTAAAACCATGAAATTGTTGGAAGAATTTTATTTCGACCCATCCCATGAAGCCTCTTACGCTGGTATTGAAAAACTCGCAAAGGCTGTGCGTGGAAGAGTCTCACGTGCAAATGTGGTCAAGTGTTTAAAATCTGAAGATTCATATAATCTACATGTACCTATTCATCGTCGTTTTCGAAGAATAAATTACGATATATCAAATATAGATGATTTATGGGAAGCAGATTTAGTCGATTTAAAACATTTAAAAGATTCCAACGATGGATACCTGTATCTGCTTGTGGTCATTGACGTGTTGAGTAAATACGTTTGGGTTGAGCCTCTTAAAGATACATCTGTGAAAGAAGTGAGAAGAGCTTTTGAGTTTATTCTCGAGAAAAGTGGAAAGCGATCTCCCGTCTGCCTTCAGAGCGATCGAGGAAAAGAATTTCTCGGTGTAGGTTTTCAAAATTGTTTATCAAGAATGGGTATAAGATTTCGTGCTGTACGTGATCCAAATGTTAAGGCTGCTGTAGTCGAGCGATTTAATCGCACACTGAAAGAACGTATGTTGCGCTATTTCACTCATAATAATACTCATCGTTACATTGATGTTTTACAACAACTTGTACAGGGCTATAATAATGCGCGACATTCCAGTATAGGAATGCGGCCATCAGAGGTGACTTTGGAAAATGCAGCACACGCCCGATTAAATATTCAAAGAAAGTACAGTAGAAAAGCCTTGCGTGTTAAAAAGCCTAAATATAAGCTCTGATTACGTACGAATCAGTAGAGAGAAGGGCGTCTTCACGAAAGGTTACGAAGCTGGATGGACAGAAGAGATTTTTATGATAAAACGAGTAATAACGAGACGTAGACAAATCCCATATATTTACGAGTTACAAGATCTGGCTGGTGAGAATATAGACTGACTTTTTTACGAGAAAGAACCTGCCGGTGTGAAGAAAGATACTGATATTAATGAGACAGAATTTATAATTGAACGAGTGATACGTAGTAGGGGGAAAGGTTCCAAAAAACAGTTACTTGTCAAGTGGATGGGATATTCTGATAAATTCAATTCTTGGATACACGCCAGTGATTTAAAAAAAATTACAATGAATAACGATCAATTTCACCTCATTTTACCGAGTAATAGCAGTATGAAGTATTTTCCGCATAATACTACGACTCGCTTTACCACACAACTGCCGCACGAAATTCCCTTACAGGGTAGTTGGGCTGTTGCTCATACAGAAATTCAATTTCCAAGAACATTTCTTCATGTAAGACACAATTTACCTGACCGAATGGAAAATCGCATAGCTCTAATGACGAATGTGTCAAGTAGTAGTAGTAACGTTGAAGATAAAAATGAAGAAAATTATGAGAGAAAAATGAAAGAAGCGAAAATTGACGATGAAGATTTACTTGTCAAATACTCGCTTCCTTACGTTCTTAAAGCGGACGCCGAATTGTCTGAGCTTAATGACAATGCTATTAGAGATAAATACACAGCAGGTATGTTGACTGGTAAATGGTTAGGTCCTCTTGTCTCCCAGTTTCGACCTGGTGTGTACCCACAGGTAAACGATCTCGTCCGAGCGATAAACCAGACCCCGATTACTCGAGAACACGTAGGCAAAAAATTGATTGATGAAAAATTATATAATCTAGTAACAATGACTTATTACGTAGATTAAGTTCGATAATTAAGTTCGATAAAACACAACACAATTCGGTGGAGGGGGAATATCAAAATTTTATGTCGGATCGTCCTATCAGAGAGGTCATGGAATCGGAAGCTTTCTAGGGGGGCTTTTTCGAAGTGTATTGCCGATATTAGCGCGAGATGCACGTATAGTTGGAAAGGAGGCACTTCGAATAGGTGTTAACGTTTTAAATGATGTCGATAGGAAAGTACCACTCAAGCAGGCATTCAACTCTCGTATTAATGAATCTGGTCGAAAATTGAAAAGAAAAGCTTTGGATAAAATTGATAATCTTATGAATGGATCAGGTTATAAATTTGGTGTAAAAAATTTCGGACCTCAGTTGTCCGGAGTTCGTGGTATTAAGAGTGTCACACGGCTTAAACAAGGGACTAAACGGAAAAAAAAGTTAAGAGAGTTAGTACAATACGTAAATCAAAGAAGAAGAAGAAGAAAGGGGTGAGAAATACGAAATCTAAAAAGAGAATCAATAGTAGTAATAAAAAGAAAAATAATAAAACACAGGAGAAACAAAAGCGTAAATCTAACGCAGGAAAAAATCGTTCAATTTCGGACATTTTTGGCGGTTCATAAGTAGATTATTATATGATGTCATTTTTACACTCACATTCTAGCGACTTTTTGAAAACTGAATTAGACCTTTTTTCTCTTCCACCTACTCAAACATCTATTGAGAGCTCGCAATGGGTCCATTAGAAGCCCGTTTCATCGCTGACCGACGATTCACCGATAGAGTCTGTCATTCCAGGCCACGGCGCAGAATACATAGATCTCGCTCATACAATGCTCAGTATACGCGTCAAGCTGGAAGCACCGACAGAAACTTCTGCAAATGCAGCCGATCTGAAAACTGTAACCGTGATAAACAACTTACTTCATTCGATGTGCAATCAGGTGGACGTATATTTCAATCAAAAACTCGTTTCTCCTCCAAACAACGCATACCAGCGAAGATACAGGCTTCAATACCCGTCGAGATTATTTTGGTGCAGGCGAAACAATAGATCTAATCGGTCATTTGCTTTGCGACATTTTAAATCAAAACAAATTTCTTCTCAACGGAGTCGAGATGCGTCTTTGACTTACGTACAAAAGATGCTTTTTGCCTAATGGATCCCGTCAAGACATGTAGTTTACACATTTTGGAAGCGTCCCTCCTTGTTCGTCGTTCAAAAATAAGTCCCGGAACTTTACTAGCACACGCAAAAGCTCTAGCACAAGGAACAGCAAAATACCCGATAACAAGAGTGGAGGTAAAAGCGCTCACTTTACACGGCGGTATTCACGGTGAAACTCTTGATAATGTTATTCTCGGACAGTTGCCTAAGAGAATAATTATCGGTTTCGTAGAGAACAGAGCTTTCAACGGCAATAGAGCACTTAATCCATTTAACTTTCAAAATTACAAGATTAATTTCTTATCTCTTTACTTCGATGGTACACAAATACCTTCGAAACCTCTGCAACCAGATTTTTCCAAAAATAAACTGTACGTTGATGCTTATCAGACTCTTTTCTCTGGCACTGGTATTTACTTCCTTGATGAGGGTAATGCTATTGATAGAAACGATTAGCCAGAAGGATTCTGTCTGTTTGCTTTTGATCTTACCCCTGATCTTTCTGCAAATTGTTATTCTCACTGGAATCTCGTAAAACATCGAAGTCTACGAATAGAGGTGCGTTTTGAAGAACCACTTGCCAACACAGGAAATTGTATCGTATACGTAGAATATGATAACTTTTTGGAAATCGACGCGTCTAGACAAGTTATTGTTGATTTTGGAGGATAATAAATCATTTTCACCGCCGCCGCCGCCTTCATTTTTCGAAATTATACAAATCTGATGTTCTAATTTACACCTATGTTTACTTAGGACAGGTTTGGACAGGAAATGAGTACTTTTTTTACACTTATGGCGTTATCTCTAAAAATGCAGCTGTGTAAACATTGTAAAATGGTGCGAAAAAATTATCACTATACGTTATCATACATGCGTCTTTTTGGAACTCAGGGACCATCTTTCATTTCCTCAAAAGTAGCCTTACAAGTCGGTTGTTTCGTGATTATGGACTACGTGATTGATATTACAGGCTTTCGCGATCTTGAAAATAAGTTTATTGCAAAAGAAGTGGCCGTCATTGCAGTGGATCATAACTTTATCGGACATTGGATAGCTGCACCACCTTACCCCTTCTCGGATCTCTGTAGCGATGCGAAACAGCAAAATAACTGGCTCACGTGTTATTTTCATGGAATCGAGTGGTTTGAGGGAGATACTCCTACGAATTTTCTACATTCGAATCTTCGTGATGTCGCAAAATCAGCGGATCAAATCTATACCCGTGGCTGCACTTTTGCAAAATATCATGAGTAGACAGATTATTAATCTGGAAGAATTAACCTGTCCAACTTTTAAAAAACTGGAAATCAGTAAAGATTACTGTTTTCATCACGGTGTGAAAAAAGGAACATTTTTTACATGTGCTGTTAATAACGCAACTAAACTGAAAATCTGGCTTAAAAGTCAAAGACGAGAAGAAATATCACTCCGAGGTATCACACGTGAGAGTGCACTGAAAAAAAATGTCTGTTTTAAAACTGAAAATCATGACACGTCGGTGACATCGAGGAAGGTCGATGACAACATACAAATTTCTGTTAAAAAAATCAATCAGACTGCGAGTGAGGTAAATAACCCTTTAACAGATTTGCCTCGACTTGGCAATCCTGGAAATAGAGATGGACAGCCTTCAGATACTTCGAGCACTTCAAGCAATACCACAACATATGACTGGTGTATTCCCTGCGGATCGGATACCAAAGGTGTGGATGAGACCGGCTGCTTTGATTTTCAACACGTATCCACGCAATAAAAACGGATCGCATTGGGTTGCGGTTTATATTGACCGATATAAGCACGGAACGTACTTTGACAGCTACGGCCTACCGCCTCTTATTCCTCAACATCTTTATCGTCTGCGAGGAAACTGTACCCTATTCCGATGGAACACAGGAGAGTTACAAAGTTCCTCTTCGGACGTGTGTGGTCAGTTTTGTATTATGTTCTTGTATTATGTTCTTTGCATAAATTTACCAGGCTTTTTAGCAAAAATCTGGTAGAAAATGATCGCATTGCTGAGAATTTTTATAAAATGATTTAAAAAAAATATAAAATTAAGCCGAGCGTTTTGCACAAATCTGAAGACAGGTTTCTAGGTGGAGATTATAACAAGGGGGCTATTAATACACATCTTGAATCCTGTGTTCAATCTTGCTCTTCACAACTTGCTACTTTATATCTCACATAGTATACTTACATTTAATATAGCGCAGTGCGTGTTACTTTAAGAATTTATCAAATATATTTTTGCCATATGTGTTT
>CAKNYM010049013.1:152040-187193 GCA_932195095.1 Andricus curvator
TGTATAGACTGTACGTTGTCACCTCCGTGTAGTTGACCCTACGTTCTCGCCTCCGCTTTTTTCCGTGAAAATATTTGAAATTTATATGCATATATACGTTGAGGGGGGCCTTCTGATCAGGTTTCTCAAAAGAGGGGTAACAATTTTTCATTTTGGAATTTATATATATTTGTGATACTGGATGTACGAAGTGACCTCCTCTATATATATAAGGAAGCGCGTTAGACGTTATACGTACTCACCTCAAGCGGTGTTGCCACGTCTGGGAGGTAGAATTCTTACCTGGCGTCCATGTCTCCCAGGTATCTATGTGATCTGACAATTGATTCATAATCAGAGAACTAAGCTCATTCGAAATATCATTGGTTTAGAAGAAATTATTTTTTAAACAGTTATTTATTATAATATGTCGCTTCAGAGATCTCTCGTAAATTCGTTTTTGGCGCTAATTATGATTTGCTTGCGGTTTTTTAAATTCAAATTTCTACTGATACATGAAATACTACTTTATACTGACAATTAGATGCCTAAATAAATTGTTCAAAAAATTTACTATTGTTTTTAGCAATTTTCGATTAGAATAGAGTTCGAAAGTCGCGTTTTTTTTTAAATTGCACTTTTTTTCCAATTTTCAATGAGAGCGAGTTGATACATAATTTATGTTGATAAAAAAATTGTTTAACATATTTGTTATTATTGTTAAAGATATTCTCTTTCAATAATGCTAGAAACCGCGGTTTTTTCTAAAAGTTGTAACTTTTTGTCCACTTATCACTCGAAATGAGTTAATATTCATTTTGGTTCAGAAAAAAATTGTTTAAACAAATTACTATTGTTATTAGCTATCTTCTCTTAGATAAATGCTAGAAAGTTGCGGTTTTCTCTAACATTTTTGACTTTTTTTCTAATTTCTGATTAAAGTAAAGTGATATTCAATCAAATTTAACAAAAATAATTGTTCGAACAATTTATTATTATTGCTAATGATATTATCTTTGCTTCATTGTAGAAAGTTGCTGTTTTTTCTGAAATTTTTAACTATTTGTCTATTTTTCACCTGGAGTGACCTAATAATCATTTGAGTTGAGCAAAAATAATTGTACGAACAAATTATTGTTGCTTATAACTATCTTCATCTATATTATTGCCAGATAGTTGCAGTTTTCTTCTGAAATTTTTTACTTTTTGTCCACTTTAAACTTAGTGAGGTGGTAGAACTAGGTCATTTAATGACTTGTGAAAGTTTTGTTTTGCATTACAACAAGAAGTTTATTGTAAAACGTAATAGAAAAATTTGGAGTTGCAAATATTTTAATATTAGCTCCGGAAGGGGAAAGGGGGGGATCCTTCGTCGGAGAAAATGCGCCTCGTCGGAGACAATATACAATTGAGGTTCGTCAAAATTTGTTACCGGAAATTTGTTTCAATACACACAAAAAATACATTTTTTCGGTTAAAAAAAATGATATTCAGAGGTGTCGCAAGCCCTTGAAGTTTAGTACGTATTTCCCATCAGGAAAAGAGACGGTTTTGTACATTTTATTTAGAATCGTCAATATTAGCTGAATGGAGTTGAAACTCAATACTTCTCTTCACAAATAGCCATAGAATACAAGTCAAATATATTCATTATCAAATATCACCCACCTAAGTCTGTTTTATAGGGTCCCAAAAAAAACCCATACGTGAAAAAATGGGTTTTGCGAGTTTTTAGCGCTAATCATGGTTTTTTGGGGTTTTTAAACAATGCTAGACAATTCTAGTTTGTTTTTAATTTTTCATTTTGTGTTTAATTTTCAATTAAAGCCAGTTCAACGAACATAATTTTTCAAATAATTTTTAATTGTTTATAACTATCTTCACTCAGATAAGTGCTAAGAGTAATGCTAGAAAGTTTTTTTTTTGTAATCTTGATTTTGCTTTTACTGTTCAGTTATGAACAAATAACAAGTGAACCTCAACAAAAATAATTTTTAAAATGATATTTTACTTTTTTAAGTGAATTATTTTTGCTCTTTTCGCAATGTTTGAAAAAATTATTCACAAAAAATCTATCTTACACAAGAGACACAAACAAGGAATGAAATAGGGTAGGTGGGAGGACTAGGTCTGCATATGACTTGTAACAATTTTGTTTTCAATTATAACCAAAAGTTCATTGCAGAGCGTAGGATAAAAATTTGTAATTGAACATATTTTGATATCAGCCCCCCCCCCCCCAGCAAAATATACTCACGAAAAAAAGATTCTTCAAAATATGTTTTTCTCTCATGTTTATATAGTATTTGTTCATAACTAACAAGGCAAAGCAAAGTCAACCATTTCAGAAAAAACCGGAACTTTCTAACACTTATCTGAGAGGAGATAGTTTTTAAAAATAGTAAATTGTTTAAACAACTATTTTCATTAACTTGCATTGATTATCACATCACTAAGTGAAGGGTGCCAAGAAGTTAAAAATTTCAGGGAAAAAGCGCAACTATCTGACATTAATATAGATGATATTAATATAGTTTTCAAACTAGAATGAAAAGATCTATCAGAGTCGAAAAGAACATGTAAAATTTGTATGTTGTTTTACATACTGCACATATCGGTTTTTTCCTCTCGATAAATTCTTGATAAAGGGCATCACAGGTTTTGAAAGTTCAAATATTCTCATCTTTAGAATGAAATTTTCTTTAAATTTGTGAAATACGTGTCGTCTAAAATCCTTTAAAAAAACATATTTCTTGCAAAAATGATTCTATGCCTTGAGCATGCACAGCCTGCCCGTCTGGAAATTAATTCAGCCAACTAAAATAATGATATAATATTATATACATATTGAAAATGGTAATTTAGTTACACTATCAAATCATTTAAAATTGCAAAATTTGCTGAGTTGTTTGGTTTCAATGTTAAATACAAATATTTTCTGCTTTTTTCAATTTAAATGGTGCAATTTAAAAAAATGGAAGCATAGCGATCTTCTTTTGCATTATATTTAAAAATTTCCAATGTAATAATATTTAAACTTTTAGTTGAAGATTTTCACGAATGAATCATTTCAAATATATTTCATTGGAAGATTCAAAGAATGAATAATGATTCTGAATGAAGTGTTGAAAGCTAAACGATTTATATTTAAAAAGTTAGAAATTATATGTTACTTAGAATCAAAACAGATGAAAATTATTTGATATGAAATTGAGACCTTGGTAATTGAATAATTTTTTTGAATTCTGACTGGTTAAAATTTTAGAGTTTCCAATTCTCATGTTGAACGCTGAATTTTCCATCTTTCTCTTTCAACAGTATTAATTTTGCAATTGAAATTGAATTGTTGAAATTTAGAAAAGTATAGTTGACAATTTGCAGAATATTAATTTTGAGAAGATTTTAATACACTTGAAACAATTTAAAATTTAAAGGTGAAGAGTATAAAAACGTTATAATATCGCAACTATAAGTAATTGAAAATTGGATCAGTTCTAAATGATTTGAGATTTGCTCAATTTTCAACGCTCCGTATTAGAAATGTTTTTATTTTCATTGTTGCGTGCTCAAAATTACTTTATTTCTTACATTTTTTTAGAATAATTCAATTGCAAAAGTCTATATAATTCAAAATTTTTTTTAGCTTGTACTAACAATTTAAAATTCTGAAATTTCAGAAGCTTTGACTTTGAACAATTCAATTCAGTTTTTCAGTTTCTAATTGCAAGATTATAATCACTTTTAATTTTTAATTGTTGAAATTCCAAAGTTTGAAATTTTAAATTATTAAAATTTGAACGCTTCGAATGATAAATAACACAACTCGAATTTAGTTGAATTTTATATGATCTAATTTTCAAAATGTTAATCTGAAATTATTCAGTTTTGAACAGTTTTAAATTGCCCCGTTCTCGAAATTTTAATCTGAAATCTTTCGATTTCGAGGTTCTTCAATTAGAAATAATATTTTTTAATTATGAATGCTTTGAAGTAGTACTGATACAACAAAAACTCCTTTCTAATGAAACTGTCCAATTTTGGAAAGTTTCTTTCTAAATTTTCCTATTTCGAGAGCATCTGATGAAAATTTTTCCGAATGCTTTTAATTAGGAATTATCAATTATTGTTTCGAAAAATTGTTAATATCTTGATATTTGAAGAAATTTAATAACGTATTTTCAAATTTCTTCAATGTTATGAAATAAAAATCCAGGCATTTACAGCTAGTTCATAAAAAATGCACGTTCCCTCTTAAAATATTTTTGAACCTTTTCGCTGATTGCCTAAAATAACATGTCCAACGTCTTCAGTATATAGATATAAAAATAGTCCCAACGGCTAATATAACACAAATTTATTCATAATACTTTAAATTCACCTATTCTTTATTTCCATCTTAGGCTTTCGGTTATAAGACATTTACGATTTTCTTTCCGACAACAGATTTTTCAAAATTGCACTATTTTAATTTGTAACACTTATTGGCTAAACATTTTGAAGAGAACATTCGAAATTAAATATTTTCAAATTAGAATATTAAAAAATGGACAAATCTACATTTCAATCGTATACTGACTACTGTTGCAAATTTGTATAGTTTTCAAATAGAAGCTTCAATAATTCTTGATATATTTCAACTTGAATATCGCTTGAAAATTGAATATATTATGTTGAAAGAGTGCTAAAATCATCGATTTGAGAGAAATGTAATTTTCTTTATTACTAAATATATATCATCCATTATTCAGTTTTATAGTATACGCTGAAACAAATAAAAATTAGAAGAATGATCTACAAATATTAGGGGGTTAAACCTAGATATTAAAATTTTAAAATTTAATTAAATTTTAAATTTTAATTTTTTTTTCTAAACTAAATTAAATTAAATTAATCAATTTTAAATTAAATGAATTGAATTAAAAAAAAATGTTAAATCCAAAGTTTGAAGCAGAATATACTGTTGGAACTCGATTTGAACAAAACAATAGGTACCCAATAGGGCTGTTGTTTTTCCTTTTGGAAGGTGCAATATTTCAGTTGCAGTTTATGGTGAGGGGGAAGGGTTCCGGCATGAAGGCGACATTGCCACCTCAGGTAGTACACCTGTCTCTTCAAAAGTGTCAAATTTTCTGGGACACGATGGCGACGAAATTATACCTACATTTTCAAACCATCTTCAGTCTTACAGGGATTTGTGAGATTCGTCAAAAATCCGAACCTATTCATTTCTATTTACTGCTTTTTACGGTAAGCTCGGTAAATAATAAAATTCTTCTCCAATTTCCCAGTGGAGTGGGTCCAAAATAAATACTTTTGGAATTTGATATCGCTACAATGCGTAAAATTAGCGTATTAGGGTTCTAAAGAAGTATAATTAATTTGAAATCGATCCACGTGCAACTTGGTTACCCGTGCGCGAAAAAAAGGTTGACAAATTTTCTTATTTGCAGAGTTTTAGACTTTTCTTGAGGTTTAATTTTCTTTGCATACCTAAATTTCCGAAAAATCTTCTTAATTTTTTGGAGATTCAAATCAATCATTTTTCTGAAAAATAATTCCCATTTACTTTTTAAAATCTTGATTTTGGTATTCAATGAAATAATCTTTATAACTTGTGGATTAAACTTATTTCTGAGCACGTGTGAGGTTTTCAAATGTAAATTCACAATACCCACTATTCGAAATTAGAATAAAAGTAATTTTTTATTTTATTTTTTTTATTCCTGGGCCTTGTCGCTTTATATCCGACAAAATGAAATAAAATTTAGCTTTTAGGTGGCCGAGGTATTAAGGCGACGGGACAAAGTTACAACAATATAATAGGAAGTTACATCAGAATTTCGACACCCGGCGTATGTACAAGAGATTTGCGGAAACTCATTTTTTTTTGTACAAAAACTTTTTTTATATTTTTGACCAACTGAAAAATTTATATATTGAACCTTTATCGTATGAAAAATAATAGTATTATTTAATTGTTAATTATTTTTTTATCAAAATAGCCGATCTGTCTAGAAACTAGTCGATCCGAGCGTAGCATCCCAGTCTAGTCACTGGACAGTCAGCCTGTGGCGCGCCAGTGTGAACTCAAGGCGGACTAGACAGAAACAGTAGAGCGCCACGAAATTTTTCTACACGGGGACCGACACCAATATTGAAATTGCAGTTAAACAAATTAGGTACTTTTTTAAACCAGCGAAAAAATACAAACATTTCAGGTCCCGGAAGTTGGAATTACAACATTGTCATATCCATATGGGCGCTATGTTATAATTGAGTGCTTATTATTTTGTGCTCATTTATGCTGCAGAAAAAAATTTTGTGCCCGGTAATTTTGGTGAAAAATATGTAGTAATGCTAGCTTCACCTGAAGCCACAACTCAGGTATGCGAAACTCGGAAACTATAAGTGGTATCAAATTCATTTTTCCGCAGGAATTCAGTGCTAATTAAGTGCTCTGGATTCGTGCTATGCACAAAATCCGGGAACTTTTTTTTCACAAAAACGTGTAGCAATGCTGGATTCAGATGACTCTTGTATGTGACACTCGGCAACTATAAGTGGAATCAGATTGTACTTGGCGCAGGAATTCAGTGCTTATTTAGTGCTCATATATGCCGCAAAAACTAAATTTTGTGCCTGGTAATTTTAGTTAAAAACCTGTATTAATGTTAACTTCTGCTGCAGCCACAACTCAGCATGTGAAACTCGAAAACTATTAGTGATATAACATTTCGGTCATTTAAATGTTGAAAACTTGAAGTACGTATTAGTTGCCTTGAAATAATAATAAACGTGATATAATTTCCATATAAGTTTTAGATATCACGCAGTCCTTTGAAAACATAGAATCGCACATGAGGATTATTCAATTGGACGGTTTCATAATCCATTATCATAAAAGAAATCTAAAAAACAGAGAACTCATGGAGCACTCATGGAGTAACAAGATTTTTTTATCATTAATTGATTGGACATTCCAGTATTTTTTCTTTAGAATACGTATCTGAAGGCGAAAATGTTCTACCTTCTCGCGTTTTTCATAAAAACAGGTTTAAAAAGCGAAAATGACCTGATGTTCACGCAACATGGTTTTTTCGTTTTTTATGTGACACTGGACATTAAATCTTTAACATCTCCGGAAATATTGCTACTACGAAATAAATAATGTCAGTTTCCGAATCAGTGCCAAAAAATACATAAATAAATGCCATAAAAGTCAAATAAATAAGTATTTTATATGTTTTTGTGAGGTAGTGTAATACAATATAAATGATTAATAATAAAATTATTTTTAAAAATCTTCACGCTGCATGGGTGCGCTTCTTTCAGGTCTCGCGCTTTGCGTTCGGTCTTTGTTCTTCCGCCGCGTTTGTGCATGAATCGATTACAATTAAAGATTGAACCTTTAAGATCTGTAATTTGTTGATTGCGCCCGGGACTCCTGTTTTGCGTGAAAGTGTTTGCCGTTAAGAATTTCACTGTACCTAGCTTGTGTCGTTTTTTCATAAATTCAAATTTGTGATTTTTCATGTAAGTTGTTTCCATTAAAACGCAAATTACGAGCCTCATCAAAAAATGATCAGAGAAAATTTCTAGATTTTATTTAGGCAAATGTTTCAATGTCATTTTTCACAATCAAAATAAAACCAAGTGGTATTTTATTGTTCAAACAATATGTACTTGTTCAAACGACGTATTATGTTATAAACGCGAATTCCCGTGTGGAAAAATTTCGTGGCGTTGTGCTGTTTCTGTCTAGTCCGCCTTGAGTCGACACTTTTATTATTTTCTGAATTCACCTCTGTAATCTTTGTTTAAGTCCAAACCGTGATTCTATCTAGAAATTAGCTAGAATCTGGACAATCTTTATATATTCAAATTCATAACGAACTCTTAGATAGCGCCAAGACTGGGACTAGACATCAGAAAGGTTTGAATCAAACACGTAGCAAAAATAGACAGCGCCATTGTAGCGCCAGGTTAGTATTGCGTGAATAGACAGGTTTAAGAAAAACTGTACTGGCTTTAGCATGATTCAAGACTGCCGCGATATTTTTCCACAAGGGTTATTGGCATTCCCGAATGCTTTGGCCTAATCAATAATTGTGAAAATCCACCTCTGAACATACTTGTTATATTTATTTATTCTCATTTATAAATGTACAGAAAAATGGGTGTTCACATTGTATTAGTTAGTTCATATCATCAAGTAAATGCTATTAATTTGTGATATTAAAAGAGAATAATTCTTCAAACCAGTAAAAATTGTTTGAACAATTGGCTGTAGGTTAAAAAATCCATGAAGTAAGCGAAAGTAATGAAACTTATTAAAAATAAATTAATAATTTTAATCATGTTCCGATTACCTTACAAAAATGATTTTAAAAAATATTCACTTTAAAAAAATGTTCACGCAATTCATGAATTGTATATTGTTACTCGTTTTTTTCAAAGGTTCCCTCTTTTTTCTACACCGGCAGTTATTTTATTACTTTCTAAAACTTTTTCAGAGTAACGAGAAACCTTCAAAAAACCTCAAAAATTATATATAATGCAATGTATTCGTGCCACATTACGTTATCCAATAAAAAAACAGTAAATCTATCACAAACTGTATAGCACCCTTCAATAGTAAAAGAAAATCATTATGCAACACACTGAGAATTTAATCTGGCGAATAACTAAAAAAATATCAGTTTGTTTATCATTATCAATGTTTCTGAGTAGTAAACAGTTTGCAAATCTAATATGATGTTAGTACTAAGTTGATTATCACTCAGTACTATTAGCGAACGATTAGTGCAACGTTTTGCAAATTTAATATTTGTTAGATTTCGACTGGAATGTGGTAAACAAAATAATAATTCGTTTATAATTAATAACGTTTCCAAGTTGGAAACAGTTTGGAAATGTAATATGATGTTTGTAATTGCAATTTTATTATTATTTCCGGCTAGTGATTCACGTCGACACGAGAAATTCAACTGTTTCACTCGACGTCGTTCGTTATCAGCCCCTTTTTTCGAACGATCATCTCGTGTATTCATTTGTTAAATTTCGAATCGTATCGTCTCATTTTTCGAAAGACATCGAACTAGGTCCTTGAAAATAATCGAGAAACGTCACTTGTGACAGCCTTTCAGTGACAGAGCTCTGCTTCCAAAGATTATTTGGATGTAACGTTTAATTTAACGTTAAATCTGTTTATCTTAAATTTTTAATTTAACGATTAAGCACAATCTGGAGAAGGATGGCAGAAGAGACAAGCTATGTAGGGAAGAGAAAATATACGGGGTGGATACTTTATTATTATTATTATACCATTAGGCCATTTCCCTTTCGGGGTAGGCGTGACTTGCTCGGTTGGAAAATAGAAGTGTGTATATATAAATAATACTGAATCGAAATCAGTGACAACAAGAAGGAGAAAGGAAGTTCTAGGAAGTATTTTTGAATGCGGATACACGGATGAAAAGAAGTTCGCGAAATGTGAGGCTTGCTCTGCACAAAAGTTGGAAATTATAATAAAAATAACGGATGGAAATACAACTGGAACTACCTGATATTTAAAAAAATTCCATGCTGAGGAATACAAGAGAGCCTTTTCTGATCGTGCAGACCAGCAGCCAACAGAAGTATTATTGATAAGCATTTAAACATAATTTAATTCAAATTTTACATTCTATCATTTTCAGAAAGAAATTCAATAATTTCAAAATGCATTTCGAATAATTTTTCAATTTCAATAAATTTCAAACAAATTTATATTTTTTAAAGAAATTAGAAGCCAAAAAATTAATTTGTACTCTTTTTAAAGCCTGTTTTAATGGAAATATGATTTTTGTTAGAATCTTACAAAACATTACTTTCAATAAAATAAATCTTTTTTTGATAAAAAAAGTAGTAAAGAACTTTCTACATTATTTTTATTTTCGTACAGTAAATCGAAGAATAATATTATTAATATGAAACTAGCTGTGAATTCGATCTCGAGTTTTTCCACTTTGTTTGTATTTATAATTATATGGTGCTCATTTTACGAGCACTTTGCTTCCCATTAGCAAATGTATTTGCTTCCTCATAGAGGAAGCATTAGTTATTTTTTTTCAATAATATACAAACCAAAGTCTTCATTTGCTCAATTTAAAAATAGAAATTTACAAAAAATACAAAATTACAAAATAATACAAAAAATGTTTTAAATGCAAAGACAGAGCAGACAAATCAAATCTTGTATTCCAAATAATAATTTTTCGAGCTGGAAAAGGGAAAGGAAAAGTTCTGTCGCACCGTATCCCTTCCCCAGCTTTATGATTTCTTTACAAACATGGTCAGAATTACTCTATTTGAGAATTTATGATCAAAAAGTCTTTTCTATTCATGCGTCAACTTTGAATTATGTCGATGAAAAGTTTTTCTGTTTAACCCTTCGCTGGCCCACTGGGGTCGAAAAGACCCCAGGCATGTTAAAAATTATTTAAGTCCCTTCAACATTTAAATTGTTTAACTTTTACAATCTTTCTTTCATATTTAAAATAAATTTTGAACTAGATAACCAACAGCATTCTTTGAAGTAACTCACCAAGAGTGTGTAAAAAATTCAGTTTCTCAAAATAATGAATTGGCTCCTTGCGGGAAGCCTTTTTCGCTTGGGGTCAAAAAGACCCCAGTATGTTACGCGTCGGGAAGTGTGCCATCGAAGGGTTAAAACTGATGATTCAGATATTATAAATGAGCATTACTTGACTAATCTTCAATAAAGTGTATTATCATTACAGATCAATAGATTCGCTTCGAATCAAGGAATCTTTTCCGTTCTTGCATTAATTTTGAATTATGTTATTGAAAAAAGTTTTACTATGAAAAGCCGTGCTTTCAAATATTATGCATTACCATAGCTTCCTTACTCTTAAATAAAATGTATTAATATTGTAGGTCAATCGATTCGTCTCGAACCAAGGAATCTTTTCTGTTCTTGAATCAACTTTGAATTATGTGAATGAAAAAAGTTTTACTATAAAAAACCGATTTTCAAAATATATAAATTACCATAACTTCCCTACTCTTCAATAAAATTGATTAATATTATATATCAATCGATTCGTCTCGAATGAAGGAATCTTTTATATTCTTGCATTAGCTTTGAATTATGCTAATGAAGGAAGTTTCACTATGAAAAACCGATTTTTGAAATATTATTGAGAGCTAAAAAAATGCAATAAATATTTTTAGAAATCCTTCGGTCAGTTTCAAGATATTAGTGAGGAAAATAAGCCCTGCAAATTTCATCAAATTATCTGCAACCGTTTTCTAGTTATCGTGTTCACAAAAAAGCGTGACATCAACACACACACATCCACACACACACACACACACACACACACACACACACACACACACACACACACACACACACACACACACACACACACACACACAAACACACACACACACACACACACACACACATCCGAACAATTGCTTCGAACATTGTATTAGATATTTTTAAATTAGGGAGGGTTTAATTAAATGAATTTCAAAATTTTGGAAAATGTTATCATTATAAAGCTTCCTCTATAAGGAAACAAAAAGGATATTTAGTCTTTCAAGATGAAAAATGTTACCTTTTGTAAATTTAACAACAAAATAATGTAACATTTAGACCGAATACATTTTAAATCGGGAAGGCTGTAAAGCCAGCATGCTGAAGTCACGAAATCGTTTCGAGATATAATATTTAGTTGTGCCACTTGAAAAATTAGGAAAAAAAGTTTCTTAGACCTTTTCTTTATCTTGCCTCTTTTTCAAAATGTTCGCTAAAGTTATTATTATTAGAATCGGCTATAATTGTATTTTTCTCAGTTAAATTAGATTAAAACAATTAAAACAATTTAACTGTTCATTTTGATATAATTTTATTTTATTTATTTTAATTTAATAAGCTACAATTGTTCTTTTTAATTAAATTTAATTGGAACAATTAAAACATTATATTTTGTAATATTTTGTAAAAAAATCTAATGTGTAAATCTATAAGTTGAAAAAATTTCGTTTATAAAGTGTTAGGAAATTGCATTGTTACAAGGAAAAGACAGTTGTAAGCGAATTTATTGCATTTTTAGCGAAAATTTCAAGAAAAAGAGGCAAGAGCAGAAAAGTGTTTGCAAACTTTTTTTTACAAATTTTCAACCGGAAGAACTTCACTCTCTTGACTTTTTTTTTAATATCGTTTCGTTATTGAAAAAATACAAATTTTTATTTTTCATTGAAATGAACTCAATTTTCTCTTTTCTAAGATGTAGGCACAAAATAAATAATTTTTCGATAAATGCACCCTATTAATACCAACTTAGAAAAAAAAATCAAGAAAAAATAAAAAGGGGGCCTTGTTGAGAAAATGAAGGTTGAAGAGTTTCAGAAAAACGGCAACGATTTTTTTTTTGTAAAATACATTACCACCTTAAAAATTTTTAATTCTCATAACTTAGTCAAAACATTTTTTTTTGTTTAAACGGCAAAATATGAGTCAACTGAAATCCCTTAAAAACAACATAGAAAAACAACATATTCTGTCTTAAAACGATTTGGTGACTTCACTTTGCACAGCCTATCCAATTTGTAATAAATTCGGTCTTTATTAAAATTGAAAAATGGGTTTCTTTAAATATATGAATCCTCCTGGAAAGTGTAATTTCTCTGCTCGAGTTCTGATATAATAATTTCATATCTGATCTATTTCTACCTTTGGTCTTTTATTAGAAATTTGATCAAAAAAATCTTCAATTGTATAGTGGTGGAATGGGTAGCGAGAAAATATCTGCCGAAATATTTCTTTGATGATGAAGTAACCCAAGAATTTTCCGCCTATTTGGACAAAATGCGAATTTTCCACAAACAATGCCATGAGATCAATGATTTCCTCAACTTCCAAGGATATGCAAGAAGCCGTAATCAAAACGCTACAAAAAATGTTTCAATGATATCTTTCACTGTAGATAGTTGGACCTCTGTATAAAAATATGTTCGGAATAAACTTTTTCTCATAGAAAATATAAATTCTAAAAAATACGAAACTTCAAAGACTTTTTAGATTTTCTTAATTTGAAGAAAAATTTGATGAAGTTTCTTTAGTGCATTAGTCTGATGTATTTTATGAAACAAAATTGTATATTTTTTTAATATTGCTCAGGTATGAAGGTAAAAGTTAGCGTTAACCTTGAAAAAGGCCTTTCTACGTCCATCAACTCATTTTCTACTTATATTAATTTGAATATAGCAATATTAAAAATTTTGGAAACGAGCTTCTCGGCTGTTCGGTCAGATCGATCGATTTGACAAGAAGTTCGTTTTAATGAGACGATATGGGATGAGAGATCGTTGTCAAGGCGATGAACAAAAATATTTTTGGGCGTTTCTCGGATCTTGTCGCTCGAATGAATCACTATTACCGGCCAAGCAACGTTTTGCAAATTTGATAATTTTCAGATCCCAACATTTCTAACGATCGGTACCTAAAAACGAAACCTTCGCAATTTCCGCTGAAATTTTAGGAGTCGAATGGTAAAAAATGTAACAACTTGAAAAACGATAATTTGTGAAATGTATTTAGTTTTGCAAATCATACAATAGTCTCTTCTCAACGGATAAAAGCAGAAACAACATTTTGAAAAATCTTCAGTATTTCGCTCAGGAGAGATTGACAAAATATTTATTTGTTTATAATTAATAACGTTGCCGCATCATGAACGTTTTGCAAATTTGATGCAGGATAGAGACTGAGTATATAATTACTCACTAAAGTTTGCAAAATGTTTTAAATTTTCGTGGAACAATGAGGGGAAAATTTTGCAAAAAATTCTTTTAAACAAATTGCCGACCCGATCACGTTATGCAAAATTTTATTTTATGTTCAACATATGAAAAAAAATATAAAATTTTTTTGAAGACCTTCGGAATTTTTGTTAATTGATTAGCTATTTCCACTAGTCTACTTTTCACGACATTGCAGTTTGCCACAGATATGGACTTGAAACTTGTGTAAAATCTCACATTTTTCTTACTTTTGAGTTTTTGAAATTACATTTCGAAATAAAAATAAAATGATTTCATATATTTATGTGACAAATGAGTTGAAGAAAAGTGATAATTAAAATATTTTTCAGACGTCCTAAATTTGATTTCGATGAAGGTTGCTCCAAAACGGGGTGGATTGGAAAGATTCTAATTTTTGACTATTTACCATAAGTGACATATCGTTGGAATCGCCGAAAAACATAGATTCCTAATATAATATTATTAAATTATTAATTGTAAAATTAAAAAAAATCATGTTACGTATTTCACTCCCCATTAGTACAAAGGACCCCCCGCAGGTAAGGGACGGCGAAAGAGAGCTCAGAAGAGCAACCGGTGGGGTGTAGACTAGGTGATGAGGTGGGTGTACCTGAGCTATTGAAACTGGACATTATAAATAGTGCTACTACACCAATATAATTGCGGAGTTCTCGAACAATAAAATTAATCTCTTTTCAGTTTGGGTCCCAGTTAGGAAATTTTCGATCTAATTTATTACTCTAAAATTCGAAGCTTTTCAACTTTGAAGACCCATAAAATCAATTTAAATAACAAAATCATTATAAAAATTCAGAGTCTTCTTATATTACTAGGTTCTTATAAACGTATTTTTGTTTGTTTATACAACTTCATTGTCATTCCAGATGTTGGACGATTGTCCAGTTGTTCTGATTTTAAAGGCCTCGATTCATAATTTGTTCTATTTTTAATACATTCTCAAATTGATTATGGAGAGAAATATTTCAAAAAACAAAGCCCCAACAAAAACCTCTACCGTGCAAAAAAATTATCAACTTCAAAAGTATGAATTTGTCAAATAGAATTTGGTGAAAAATTTTAAGAAAAAATAATTATAATAAAATATATTTTGAAAGCATATACTTTCAAAAAAATTTCATTTCAGGTCTTTATTTATAAGCGTACATTTTCACTTTGAAGAATTTCAAATTGCAGTAATACTTGAACAACCTTTTATGTTTATTCCGAATCAAAAATGGTTTAATCCGAAATGAAAAAGTCTGCATGTTTCAAATACATATCTACAGGCACACAACAAATATACGCTAAGCAACACATGACCTCATTGTTCAACCAATGCTTAGAAAAAAAAATCGCATCGAGATATTTTCGAAAAGATTGCAATGGTATTGTCCATTTTCATTTCCGACAATTACTTCGTTTATAACAATTGCAGAACTATGAAAAATAATGTGATTGTTTGAAAATTGTTTAAACAAAGAACGAAAAAATACGGCATCTAGATATTTCGGAGACGAATCTAGAGGTGTTTTTCATTTCCAGATACGACTCTTATTTTTCAAAAATAATTGCTAATGTATTAATATTTTTAATGCGAATTCTAAAAGGAAAATTATGCTCATATTTTTCACCAAAAGGAGCAAGTTCAGATAAAAAAATGAAATTTTAATCCTCATCGATACATTAAGTGCCAACATTATCGTCAAAAAAATTGAGGAGTTGCATTTTAAGCCAAAGAGTTGAATTTTCATGCCAAAAGGACGAACTTTGAACCAACAAGATTATTTTTAGCCAAAAAAGATGAATTTTGAACCATGTAAAATTACTTTTCTTCCATAGGAAATTAATTTTGAAGATTGAAATTGAAAAAAATCAATTTACTACAAATAGTTGAAATTTTAATTCACAAAAATTAATTTTCAAAAAAAAAGAAGAATTATCAACCAGTTGCATCCAATATAAAATGACGGTTTTTTGACAAAATAGTAGAATCCTCAAACAAAATGATGAATTCCGAACAAACAAGGTTAATGTTAAAACCAAGAGAACAAATTTTCAAGAAACTACATAAATTTTCTACCAAATAGTTGAATCACAATTAGGGCTACAGTTCAATATGAGGGCTACATTTACAACCAAAAGTGCAATAAATATATGTTCAGATAAAAAAATTAAGTTAAGAAAAAGAATTTCCAACAAAATACTTACATTTGCGAAAAAAGTTTAATTTGCAGCAAAAAATATGATTTCTCAACATAAAAGTTAATTAACGACCAGATAGCAGAATTTTTAACTGATAAAGAGATAAATTTCCAACCAAAAGTTGAATAATTAATATTGCAAATAAAAAAATAATTAAAAGAAAAATTAATTGCCAACCAAATAGTTACGACATGAAATAAATAGTTTAATGTTCAATTAAAAATATGGAATTTTAAGAAAAAAGTTCATTTACGACGAAATAGTTGAATTTTTAACTTATAAGCGATACATTTTCAACCAAAAGTGGAGTGAAACTTTTTAGATAAAAAATGTATTTTTCCACAAAAACAAAAGAATTTCTAAAAAAATAGATATTTTGAAAGAAGTAGTTGAATTTTGAACGAAAAATGTTAATTCTCAACGAAAAAGTTAATTTACGACCAAATGATTGAATTTTTACCTAAAAAAGATATATTCTAAACCAAAAATGGAATAATTATATTTTCAGTTGAAGAAACATATTTTGAACGGAAAAAGCAAATTATCAACCAGTTAACTCCGATGGAAAATTACAAATTCTTGACAAAATAGTTGCATCCTCAAACAAAATGATGATTTTTTAACAAACACGAATAATGTTACATATAACAAAGAGAAGAATTTCGAAAAAAAATTAATTGTCGACCAAAAAGTTGAATCATAAACTTGTGAAGGATACATTTTGAACCAAACGTGAAATAAATAAATTTTCAGTTAAAAAAATTATTTGAAAAAAAAGTATTTTCAACCAAATAGTTACATTTACAAATAAATAGTTTAAGCATAAACCAAAATTATTAATTCTTAACAAAACAGTACCTTTATGACAAAATATTTGAATTTTCCAAATGCAATAAACGGAATTCTAACAAAATAGTCACATTTTCAAATTAATAGTTCTATTATCAATCAAAAACATGAATTTTTCAACAAACCATACATTCTCAAGCTGTTAGCACACATTTCTAAAAAAAAGCCGAAACGATGAATTCTTTACATAAGTGTTCATTTACGACCAACTAAGTGAATCTGAATTTAAAACCATGTATGTTCAACCAAAAAATTCATTATTTACAATGTAGTTCAACTTTAAACCAAGTAGTTGATTTTTCTGCAAAAAATGTATTCCTAATGCAATATGCTGTTGACATATGTTGGATAGGTAGTATTTACACCAAAAGAGATTTTAATTCGAAGACAAAAATAGTTGAATTAAACTAAAAAACGACCAATTTTGAACATAACAGCTGAATCTTCAACCAAAACGGAATAATTTTCATCCAAGCAGTAACATTTTGAGTCAAGAAAATTAATTCTCAACAAGAAAAAAAGAACTTAAAATTTCAAGTGAAACAGATTGATTAAAAAAAACAGTTAAAAAAATTTAATTTCACATTTGTATTCAGCGGCACCAAAAAATCTCTAGAATTTTAAAATTTGGAAATTTTAGAGCGAAATTTCTCTTCAGCCACCCTAAAAACGTATAAATACTAATTTTCATAAAATTTCAACCATTTAAAAGAATTTTCATTTGCGATATTATATCCTCCATTTTGAATTTTTGAAGTCTGATATCAAATTCGGACTCAGCGACCTGAAAAGCTTAGAAATACTCATTTGCATACAAATTCAACGATTTTCAAATTTTGGTATCAAACATTTTGAATTTTGGAATTCTGATACCAAATTTAAATTCAGCGGCCTCAAAAACATCAAGATACTATTTTTTATAAAGATTGAACCATTTTCAAGCTTTTATATTCACGATTGAATCTTACTATTTGACAGTTTTCAAATTTCGGCCGGCGAAAAGCACCTGCTGATTCACTGAGAGTAAATGCAGTGTTGCCAAATCACGGAGGTGGGAAGGTGTGCCTCTTACCTGTGATTGGAGTTATATATGCTGGAGGTGAGAACGTACAGCTTGTATCTGCTAGTATGGCGACACTAGCGCCAGTGATATATACCCGAACTAGGTAGGCTATACTGCTGATAAAGGATGAACGTTGTCACCTCCGAACGTTTTTTCGCCAAATGCAATGAAAGTCCATCTAAAATGGATTTACATCGAAAAATAGGCAAAACGTTGTCACCTCCGTTTTCGGAGGTGACAACGTTATATATGAGGCGACAACGTCTAGTATATATATATATATATATTTTTGAGGTGACAACGTACGGGGAGGATCTCTTGAAAAGGAAGAGAGACAGCCAAGAGAGTCCGGAGAAAAGCGAGGTCGAGAGCCCGTTTAAAAAAGCGGGATAACACCGAGGTCACCCCCCCCCCAAATGGAGGGGATGTTGGAAAAGGAGGCTCTCGGGATGTTGATAGGCGAGATCAGGGGGCTGAGGGAGGACGTAAGGGGGACCAAGGAGCAGATGGAAGGCATGAGGGAGGACTTGCGAATCAGAGATGAGAAATGGGAAAAGGAGGTGAAAGAGCTGAGAGAGAGAGTAGATGGGTTAGAGAGGGAAAGAAAAGAAAAAGAAGTTAAAATAAAACAGATGGAAGAGGAAATTAGGGCGTGGAAAGAAAGGACGGAAAAAAGGCTTGAGAAGGTGGAGGCCAGGACGGAAATGGAAATAGGAGTCGGGGGTAGCGGGGGCGAGATTAAAGGTATTTGGGAGAGGGTAGGGAATATGATAGAAGAGAAAGTGGGAGAGCGTAGGAATGAAAAGGAGGAGAGGGCGGATAGGGAAAGGATAAGGGCAATGGAGTTGAGAATGGAGAGAAAGGAGAAGGCAGACAGGAGAAATAATATTGTGATAAGAGGGTTGAAGATGAAGAGTGGGGAAGAAAGGGAGGGCGTGGAAGCGCTGCTACAGAGCATAGGGTGGAATAAAGGCAGGGTAGGGAAAGTTAAGTTGGAGGGGAGAAAGAAGAAAGAAGTGGCGGTTGTGGAGTTGGAGAGCTGGGAAGAAAAATTGGGAGTAATGAGAAATAAAAATAGGATAAAGGATAAGGAAGTTTTCATCGATCACGATTTGACGAGAAAGGAAAGGGATGTACAGAGAATGCTGTACGACAGGGCTAGGAGGGAGAGGAGTGAAGGGAGATCGGCGAAGGTAGGATATCGGAAAATAAAAATAGAGGAGAAAATGTGGGTGTGGGACGAGGAGAAAGAGGTGTTGAAGGAAGTGCAGGGGAATTTGTTTCGTAGGAAGTAGGGGGCGGGGGTAATGCAGGGTAGAGGAGTTGTGAAGGTGCTTTACTGGAACGTAGCAGGGGTAAAGAAGAAGGATGAGGAGTTCTGGAGGTATATCCAGGAATTTGATGTGGTAGGACTGGTAGAGACGTGGGTGGAAAGAAAGGAATGGGATAGAATAGAGCCAAAGCTGCCAAGGGGGTATAGGTGGAGACTCCAGGAGGCGGTCAGAGTGAAGAAGAAAGGAAGGGCTAGTGGGGGAATTATAACGGGGATTAGAAATGGATTAGAGGAAGAAGCTCACGGAGAGGTAGAGGGGGAGGGAGTGCAAATGAGGAAAGTAAAGATAGGAGGGGTAATGTGTAAGTTTGTGACAGTGTACAATAAGGATGGGATGGAAAGAATTAAAGAAAGGGTGGAAGACCTGTTAGGTGAAAGCGAAGAGGGTATGGTGGTACTAGGTGGGGACTTTAACGCGAGGATGGGGAGGGAAGGGGGCCTTTACAGGGAAGGGGAGAGCTTCGAAAGGAACTCAAAGGATAGGTTAATAAATAAGGAGGGGGAGATTCTAAGGGACTGGATGGAGGATAGAGGCTGGGCGGTAGCAAATGGTATGGCAACTGGGGACGAAGAGGGAGAATACACATACGTAGGTAAGGTGGGGGTATCGGTAATAGATTATGTAGTTATGAATATGCAAGGGTGGGAGGAGATGGAGAGATTCGCAGTAGAAGGGAGGGTAGAATCAGACCATCAGCCATTAGGGTTGTGGATAAGGGGTGAGAACGGCGGAAGGCAAGGTGGGGAAGAAGTGTCGACGGGGGAGAGGGTTAGCTGGACGAGGGAGGCGATAGAGAAATATAAGGAGCAGTTAGGGAAGGTACGCTTCGAAGGGGAGACGGTGGAAGAGATATGGGAGGATTTAAAAGAGAAAGTGAAAGGGTGCGTGCAAAAGAAGGTATTCAAAAAGAAGAAGAAAGGAATGGTGAAGCCGTGGTGGGATAGGGAATGTAAAAAGATTAAAAGAAAGGTGAAGAGGAAGTATAAGAAGTGGAAAGAGGGTACTGCGAAAAGGGAGGAGTACGTAGAAATGAGGAAGGGGTTTAGATTGATGTGTAAGAAGAAAGAACAGGAAAAGGAGAAAGAGATGGAGGAGGAGTTAGGAAATGTTAAGACAGAAGGGGACGTCTGGAAGATAATAAATAGGTTTAGGAAGCGTAGAGTAGGGATAAGCGACAAGATAGGGAGTGAGGAGTGGAGCGAGTTTTTTAAAGAATCATTTCAGGGCTCAGATTCACGGAAGAGAGATGATGGGAGTAGAAGAACGGGGGAGGCAGAGATAGAGGAGTTGAATGACGAGGAGATAGAGAAACAGATAAGGAAGTTAAAAAGGTCAAAATCAGCAGGGCTGGATGGGCTAGAGAACGAAGCATGGCTGTTTAGTACACAGGAGGTTAGGGAGAGGCTGAAGGAGGTAGTGAAGAAAGTATGGAGGGGGGAGGGATTCCCACGAGGGTGGAGAGACGGATTAATAGTACCTCTGTATAAGAAAGGAGAGAGGGATAGGCAGGAAAATTATAGGGGGATTACGCTAATGAATACGGCGTATAAAGTATACGCGATGGTAGTAGCGGAGAGGCTGCGGAAGGATGTCGAGGGGAAAGGAATTTTGCCAGAGACGCAGGCGGGCTTTAGGGCAGGTAGGAGTACTATCGACAATATCTACGTTCTGCAGCACGTGGTGGATAGAGAATTAGCGAAGAAGGGATCGAGAGTGTACGCGTTTTTTGTGGATCTAAAAGGTGCGTTTCCGTCGGTGGATAGGGGGAGGTTGTGGGAGGCGATGCAGGAGAGGGGAGTGGAGAGAGGCCTGATCGAGAGGGTAAGGGAGATATATGAAGAAACCAAAGATAAGGTAAGAGGAGGACAGGGGATTTCGGAGGGATTCTGGATGGATAGGGGGTTAAGACAACGGTGTCCGCTTAGCCCGACGCTTTTTGCGATTTTAATTGCGGATATGGAAAGTAAGCTGGAGGCCGGAGTGGTAGGAGGAGTCAGGATAGGAGGGGTTAGAATTTGGTCGCTAGCGTATGCAGATGACATAGTGTTGTTGGCAAAAAGCGAGGAGGCCTTAAAGGAAATGATGAAGAGGTTGAGAAGATACATGGATAAGAACAGGTTAGAACTGAATGCGGAAAAGTCCAAGGTTATGGTTTTCAGAAAAGGAGGTGGAAGGGATAAGGAAGGGGAGTGGAAGTGGAAGGGAAAGGCGGTGCAGGCGGTGAAAGAGTTTGTGTACCTGGGCTTCTTGTTTCGGAGGAATGGCGGAGTGGATGGTCACATAAAAGAGAGAGTGAGGAGGGCAAATGTGGTGATGAGGCAGGTGTGGGGGTTGGGAAAGAAGTTATTCGCGGATGATTTTGGAAGGAGAATGAAATTGTTTGACTCACTAGTGATGAGTGTGCTATTGTATGGAGTAGAGGTGTGGGGGTGGAAGGAAAGCGAAGAGGTAAATAGGATACAGGAGAGGTATGTAAAGTGGACACTGGGGTTGGCAAGGAACACGCCTAATTATATTGTCAGGAGGGAGACGGGGAGAACGAGTGTAGGGATTCTAGCGGGGAGTCGAGCGTGTAAATATGAGGAGAAATTTTTGGAAGAAGGGGGAAGTAAGCTGGTTAGGGAGTGTTGGTGGGAGAAGGAGAACAGGAGAGGGGGTGGGAAGATGGAGGTTGAAAGAGAAAGGTATTTTAGAACGAATGGACTGCATAATGATGAATTGAGAAGGATGCATGAGGAAGGAAGGAAGGTATATGAGTTGGTTAAGAAAAACAGCATGGAGAGAGAGAAGACAGCAGGGGAAGAGAGAATAAGAGAGACAAGGTTTAATGGGAACTACGTGTGGATTATGCCAAGGGCGAGAGCGCAATATTTGTGTGAGAAAGGAGAGAAAGGAAGTCAGGAGCTTATAGCGAGGATGAGATGTGGGTGCATGGAGGGTTTCAATAGGTTCTGGCTCGATAGGGAAAAGAGGATGTGTGAACTATGTGGGAAGGGGGAGGCAAGAGTGGAGCACTGGTTGGAGGAGTGCGTGGAGGTGGAAAGGAGTGGGATAAGCATGGAGGTATTGATGCATGAAAGGGGGGACAAAAGGGCAGTAGCATGGGTGAAGGGAGTATTGGGTAAGATGGAGAAGAAGAGAAGGAAGGAGGAAGAGGAATGGAGAAGGAAAGATTGTAAATAGAGGAGGAAGTAAATATAAGTAATTGTAAATATTGTAAATAGTAGATAAGTATTAGGTATTAGTCGCGGAGGCAGAGTTTGGTAATGCGAGGCAAGCAAGAAAGTAGGGACATGCGAGCGAGGCGAGGCGAAGCGAGGAAGGCAATGCGATAAGAGCGAGCGGCGTTAGATATAAGGTGTGGAAGGATGTTAGTTTTAAGGCTTAGTTGTAAGAAAATTCTGTAAAAAAAATGGAAGTGTAAGCAATTCAATTTTTTAAGGCCAGCAGACTATATATTTATATATATCTTTATATATATATATATATATATATATATATATATATATATATATACATAGTTAGAAGTTTGTCATAAGGACAACCGCAGGATTTTAGCGGGAGCGGGTGCTAATCTGAAAAATTGCACCCGCTCCCAGCGAAATCGCGGTAAAATTTCAGCTGTAACCACGTCTCCCGACCGTCAGATAAGTGGTTACAGTCGGCGACGAACTCAATACGATGATCCGGCAAAAGTCTCGTGCACCCTGGGGACACGGAGCGACCCAAGGACGACCGCCTTCTGCATTTTCTCCGCAAGTGTCTCAGCATTTTGTTGATACGCAGGGATGCTTTTCAGGCTATGAACCAGTGAAACCTTGGCACTTCCAAGAGCGCCGATCATCAAGACGATGAGATTAACAGAATATTCCGGGTATAACCGTCGTAACTCCCTTATAAGGTCTTTATACCTCTCTTTCTTTTCTTTCTCCTTGGCTGTGACGTTTTTGTTCAGCTGGTGCCGAAAATTCGATAACGAACATGGTTCGTTTCTCGAAGTCAAGGAGAACTATGTCAGGACTCGAGCGCGCAACAGAAACAATTGTCGAGAATATGAAGTTCCAGTATATGCGGCACTTCTCATTTCCGACAATTGACTCTATTGTGCCATAAGAGTGACAGAGATGTTAATAAAGCACTCTCAGTGCCGCATTGTGCCTTTGGATGTAGGTCGTTCCCGCATGAGTTGGACAACTAGATAGTATGTGTCCTAGATGCTCAGGGTGTGCATGACACGCTCTGCAGCTATCATCGGGAATGTCTTGGCTCAAAATGTGGCGACCGTATGCTAGAATGGAAATGACACCGTCTTGACATGCCAAAATGAAGCCCTCCGTGCCCGACTTCAATCCGGGTGATCTAAGGAAGGCAAACGTTAGCTCATACGACATCGACTGATCTTCCACATTTCTGTGGAAGATGCCGTGCATCCTCTTGTCGAGGAGCTGTTCGTGGAAGTTTTTCTCCTGTACTTTTTTAATCCGCGCCTTCAGGAGTGAATATTCAAGATGGATAAGATTTGATGCATTTTGCTCACCCCTAATATTGAAATCAAGGCCGAGTGTTTCAGCAGCCTCCTCCGCTGCTTTGTACAGAAACGCCCCTTTTCCCACTTCTTCGTGTTTCCTGACCATTTTAAGAAGAGGGTCTTGTCCACTTGCAACTATATGTGCTGTACCCAGAATAAGTCTGTTGTGAAGACATTCAAGATTCAGTATTCCGCGATCACCTAGGCGGCGTGAGATGTAAAGTCGCGGAACAGAAGACTTGAGGTGCATGCTCTTGTTCATGTGCAAAACCTTTCGCGTCCCGATATCAAGGGATCTGAGCTCGTCCTTCGTCCATGAAACCACTCCAAATGAATAGAGTACTACCGGGACGGCAAGCATGTTCGTTGCAGATACTTTGTTTCTCGCCGACAGTTCGGAAGACCAAATATGCCGGATGAGACGTTCGTATCTGCATCGGAGAGTATCCTTTATAGATGTCACGTCCTGAATGCTGCTCTGTGGCACGCCCAGGTATGTATAGGTCTCTCCAGCGCAAAGGTGTCGTATAGCGCTTAGGGGATGCCATTAAGTTTTCCTTTCTTCAAATTAACCTTGGCGCATTTCTCTAACCCGAATTCCATTCCAATCTCTTAAGTGTACTCTTTGACAATTTTCAGAGCTAGATGTAGTTTCTCTTGATTCCTAGCATAGATCTTAAGATCATCCATGTGAAATACATGAGTGACCTTATGCTTTCGGTTTCCAGGTTTGCCGCAGAGATACCCTTCGGAATGGCGAAGTGCGAGACATAGTGGCAATAATGTGAGGCAAAAGAGGAGAGGGCTCATTGCGTCGCCCTGAAATACACCCCTCTGAAAGGTGATACTGTTAGTGATCACACGATATTTTCCAGATGAGATAGTAAATCTGGTTTTCCAAAGCGGCATTAATGTCTCTATGCACCTCACGATGTGTGGATGAACCTTTAGGCTTTCCAACAGACAGATGATAAGTCTATGCGAGGTTGAATCGAAAGCTTTCCGGTAATCAATCCAGGCCATCGATAGAAATCGCTGATAGGATGCTGCGTCTTTACAGACACATCTATCGATGGGCAAGTTCTTCCGACATACTGCTACGCCTTTCTTTGAGCCACGTTGTTCATACATCTCTCGCCATACAGGTCCAATTGTCCGAACAATCCTATCATTTAGGATAGCTGTGAAGATCTTATACAGTGTGTTCAGACAAGTTATTGGCCTGTAATTCTTAGGGTCAGCTAAGTTGCCCGTCTTCGGCAGGAGCACTGTGCGCCCTTCCACCAACCACCCCGGAATAGGCTCTTCCGACTTTAGATATGAGGTGAAAATTCGGGCCAGATTCTGGTGTGTTGAAGGAAACTTCTTCCACCAGAAGGTCTTGATACCATTTGGTCCCGGATCGGAATAGTTCTCCATGCCTCTTAATGCGTTTTTCACCTCCTAGGTAGTGATAGGTGGACATTCCTCCTCAGCTGTTATGAGGGCATTGTACAGCTCTTTGAAGCTATTTATGTTCTTTGAGCCTTCTTCAAGTGGATGTTGGACATCGTAGCCTTCTCTCCAAAATTCTTCGACCTCCTCTGGTTCAGGCGGATGGTCGACCGTAACTGGAGGGTCTTGGAGGAGTCGAGATCATCAGCCAGTTCAGTCAGATCTTTGGGCTTGGGAGAAAGCAGAATGTTGATGTTTCTCCGGGTCTTGAAGCATCGTTCTTCCTCTATTGGATGCCTGTTCGAGGTTGGTCTCAGTGTCGCCTCTCTTTCTCTGTTGTCGGCTTGTTCTGGCTGCGGTTGTGTAGGCGCTCCGCTTATATAACCCCTTTTTCGGAGGTCCTCGGCACGGTTTCGCAGACGTTTTTGCGAAAAATCCGAGAGCTCTGGGTGTTTCTCGCACCACAGAGCATGCAGTCGCGCCATGTAGCCTTTTCGTTCAGGGGTCATACTGGTATCATAGCACTTCAGCAGGTCGTCCCTGAGTCGATCCGTCCACTTAAAAGTAACGAGATTCTGCCGGTCAATCTCATTGACTCCGTCTTGATTGGCTCCCCCAACTCTAGGGTAGTCGGCATTGTTGTCCGAACCATTGTCGGGAGCCCTGCGCGTTCGATTATTTTGAACCGCACTTCCTACAACTATGTTTGGTGTTGTCATTGTTGTTCCCGCGAGCAGCTAGGGAAAAGGGTTAGTCCATCCTTGTAGAGCCCCGCGAACAGGGATAATGCTGATACTCTGAGAGGTCGCGCGGTATCCCAGAGTCACCGTTTGAGATACCTCACCCAGGTGCCATTCAGCTTTCGGCACGGTTGTTGCGCCTTCGCTTAGGAGTTATTCCTTCGGGACCATCCCTGGACAATTGTCCGCGACTGCTTATTAATTATTTTAACCATATTCAGCAGAAACCCTTGATTCCGGGACCCTCTATCCGCAACCCGAGGACGCGTTCGGTGGCTTTGTCATAGGCCCTTCGGTTCGATTCCCAAGGAATTAAAACCGAATACCGAATATATATATATATATATATATATATATTATACACGAACCTGACCGGAAATCAATAGTTCTGTGGTTTGATTCCCAGCGGAGCAAAAGGAGAAGATCATTTTTCAGAAAAAAATTATTTAAAATAATTTTTCTTTTATAGCTATATCTAGTCTGAAAATACGTTGAATATTTTCTGTTATTCTCTAATAATAATACAGATTCCTGGAAAAATATGGATTTAAAACAAAAAGGGTTACTCTAAAAAAATCGAAATCAAGATTCGTTAGCTTTTGAGTTGCTCTTTTTGATGAAACCATCGAAAAAAAATTCGGAGCGTTATTATTGCTAATAATTGAGTTGATAGGTACCCGAGAAATCGGGCTTTCGCTCGAGAGCTCGAGATCCCGTGAACCACCTCCCACCACTCACCACTACACCTCCGCGTCTCATCTATACCCGTCCGTGAACGGCGCCGCCATACGCGGAGAATGGAGTGGTAAGTGGAGAGGGAAGATTTCGTGAGTCTTCCGTCTCTCCTAAAAGTCGCGTCTATCGGGTCTACTTCGATCGCTCGCCCTGAAAAATCTCACTTTTCAAAGTGAGCCCCCTTTGTTCGGCGCACGTCACATATATATACACATATATTGTAACCGCCGATTTATTGGCTTAGTTAACTGAGGATTTAATTTATAAATCAGAGAAAGATATAATAGGTAAAAAGGGGTTTCTCATGGAGAAAGAATGAAGTTCCAAATACAATTGAAGTCTTTTTATTCAGTTAAGCCTGAGCTACACTATGTTTTACAATCAGGTCTCTAAATACCTAGCTAATTAGGTGACATTTTATTGATAAGAAAACACAGTCTATTTAATTATGCCTCATTTAAGAGGAGATCTCTTTATAAAATCGTACCCTACGATATAATCTTTGCTTTCTAGGGAGAACTTTGGTAAAAGCTTATGTAAAAACGCAAATAAGTACTCTGCTCATCGGACTGTCTGAATCTGTATCATTTATTTCGAACCTAAATAAGAAATTTACATTTAATTAAAATATAGAAAAAGTACGTATCCTTTTAGTTTTTCCAATTAAGGTTGACCACTAGTCAAAACAAGTTAACAGGTACAAAGGCACACAAAAGGAAATTTAACTATAATCTAATTAGTTATTACGAGTTATTTATTACACGGCTACCTGTCGATCAGGTGTTCTACGTCAATCCGGTGAGGATGCTATGTGAGCACGTTCGGGGCTAGTCGGCTGGGCCGAGGAATGCTCAGGCCCCAGTTATATCGCTTTGTTCTCAACATGAGAGAGATAGAGAAAGAGAGAGAGAGAAGGCAAACGATTGCGAGCTGATTCGACTTTCAAAATTTCTCCGTAGAGATAAAATTTATATTCTCGGATTTCCGATACGAGTCCTTCCTCAAAACGAGGTATTTTCTCTGAATCTGGGATTCCTACTCAATGATTTTCGCAACCAGGTATAGCAGTGCAACTCCTCGTCTGCTTGTAAATCAGTTAAGATACGATTGCCAGATTATATTAATATTATATTGTATACTGCGGACCAACATTCTCGGTATAACCTAGACGTTGCTCAAAAATGCCAGTATAATATTTTTGAAATCGTAGTACCTCGGTGAAAGATAGTAAAAGGCCTTTCGCCCAAATAGAAAATCAAAGATAAGGATTGATGAGTGCAACTCAGCCACGATATTTCAAAGATTGCTCGGAAATGCTTCAAAAATTTCTTTATCTCAACTCTGACGAGTGAAGACCACTTTAAAATTGAGCTCCTTTAATAACCAGCTTTTGGCGATATCATCACCTTGGCCTTTAGGGGGGAATTGTGTGACAAGAGGAGAGGACAGATCCTCAAGTCTTCTCACAAGGTCTCCACCCTGTGATCTGCGCTTTACAGACGCAAGATTCAGAATGCCGTTTTTCGGCCGGGGAACGCTTTTTATTTCCCGTGCTCCACTTTGCCCTCTCACGCTTACGCAATACTGCCTGAGTGGGAGTACTGGAGCCTGCGCTTTAGAGTCTCTTCTGTGTGATGCTACTTCTCTGTTTGCATCACGCCGGAGATATTCCTTTTGCCAATGCCCAGGCTGGTCATGTAATTCGCGGGTTACAATGCGTATTAAGTCGTGGCTGACGTTTTTTCTCTCTATCTGTTTGTGTACATATTCCGTTTCGGTTTCGATTCCTTTGGAATAGAACTGAAGAGCCTATCACAAAGCCACCCAACGCATCCTCGGGTTGCGGATAGAGGGTTCCTGTACCAAGGGTATCTGCAGAATACGGTTACAATAATTAATAAGCCGTCGCGGACAATTGTTCCCTAGCTGCTCGTGGGAACAACAATGTCATCACAAAAACACCATGCAGTTGTAGATGCGGTTCAAAACGATCAAACGTGCAGAGCACCCGACAATGGGTCGGCAAACAATCCGGATCATCCTAGAGTTCGGGGTGCTGAAAATAATTTAGATGGAAACACGACGACGAACCGGCGAAACGCCCACATTGAGTGGCCGGATCAACTCAGGGATGACGTGCTAGACTGCTACGATGCCAGCATGATCCCTGTTCGCGGAGGCTTTACGGCGCGTATGCACATTCAGTGGTGCCAGAAACACGAAGAGCTTCAGCACGTTTCGCATTATTCTTTGCGAAATCAAGCCGACTACATCCGGAAAAATGGATATGTACAAGGAGCGCTTCCCCAACCGCTGCTTGATCAAGCTGCAGACGAAGATGAGGAAGCGACATTAAGACCAACCGCGGAAAGCAGGCACCTTCTGAGAGATGATTGCGATTTCAGGACAAGGAGGAACATATACATGCAAGTTCCTCCTAAGCCCCAAGATCTGGCTGAAGTAAATGCCTCCCTTCGTGGAGATATCTCGCAAGAGTCCTACCTCTGGAACATCAATTGCTTAGTTGATGGTGCTGCAAGAGCTTTGGCTAATTCAAATTGAAGGCTAAAACCGACGATGGATCAAAAGACCAAAAGACGCTTGCATCAACTAAACAAGAAGATTGTATGGGCAAAACAGAATGCGTCCCGTGTTCACTGTGTGGTTGACTACATAACATCTGGTAGATTGTTCACGGAAAGGGTTCGAAAGTTCGCCCAAGAACTAAGGATCTCGAATCACACACTAAACAAGTCAAAGCTGCTGACAATCGCAAGGAGGAGAATACAGAAGAGGGAGAGATGGATCAGTGAGAATCAATAGTTTCTCGCTGACCCATCGCGCCTTTTCAGCGATCTCTCTGTTTCTGTAAAAACTCCTCTCAAGCCCAAGGAGGTAGAGACTTTTTGGAGAGAGGTATACAAGATCCCGAAAACACTAAAGTTGAAAGAAGATACTGACAATATCATCCGCTTCAAGGAGTTTTGCGACAAGCTCATAAAATCTGAGGAGGAATGTCCATCAATCACTGCCGACGAGGTGAAAAAAGCACCTACAGGTATGAAGAACTTTTCCGCTGCTGGACCAGATTGTATCAAGAACATCTGGTGGAAGAAGTTTGCTTTTACACACCAACATTTGGCCCGCATATTCACCTCATATTCAAAGTCGGAGACGCGTATTCCACAGTGGCTGGTCTTAGGACGCACTATACTCCTGCCGAAAAAAGGCAACTTGTCGAACCCAGAGAATTGCAGGTCATAACTTGTTTGAACACACTGTATAAGATATTTATAGCTGTTCTAAATAACAGGATTGTTTGACGAATTCAGCCTGAGTGGCGAGAGATGTACGAACAACGTGGCTCGAAAAAAGGTGTAGCAGGCTGTCGAGAGAACCTGCTAATTGACAAGTGTGCCTGTAAAGACGCTGCAGCCCATCAGCGTGTCCTGTCAATGGCCTGGACTGACTACCGGAAAGCTTTCGATTGAACCTCTCATAGACTCATTAGCTGTCTGTTGGAAAGCTTGAAGGTGCATTCACATATAGTGAGATGCATAGAGAGACATCTTAAAACTGAAGAGACCTATTCATACCTGGGCGTGCCTCACAGCTGCATTCAATACGTAACATCAGTGAAGGATTCTCTTTGAAGCAGATACAAGCATCTTCTTCGACAGATTTGGTCTTCCAATCTGTGGGCGTTGAACAAGGTATTTACGACTAACATGCTGGCCGTCCGGGTTCTACTCTACTCGTTTGGAGTGGTTCAATGAACTAAGATCGAGCTTAAGCCCCTTGATATCACCACACGTAAGATCATGCATATGCATAAAAGCTTGCATATCAATTCGTCAGTTCTGCGATTATACATTTGACGCGGTCAAGGCGGACGCGGACTTCTGAATCTCCAGTTTCTTCATAACCGAATTGTTCTAAGTACAGCTTACATCTTTGCAAATGGCAGAGATCCCCTCCTAAAAATGGCCAGGAACCACGAGATGATTGGCGGAGGAGCATTCCTTGACAAAGCCGCGGAGCAAGCGGCCGAGATCCTTGGCCTGAATTTTAACATCAGAAGTGAGGAAAGTGCCTTACTCTATCTAGATGCTTCACTTCTAAAAGCCAAAGTGAAAAAAAGCAGAGGTGGAGAAATTTCACCAACAGCTACTTGACAAGAAAATGCACGGAAACATTCTCAGAAATTTAGAAAAACAGTCCTTGTCGAAGGAGCAAACTTTTTCTTTCCTCAGATTCAGGTACAGGGGGTTTTATTTTCGCATGCCAGGACGGTGTCATTTCCACCTTAGCATACCGTGACCGCATTTTATGTCAAGAAGTTCCCAGTGATAGGTGCGGAGCGTGTCATGCACACGCTGAGTACCTAGCACACATACTATCGGGGTGTCCGAGCCACGCAGAAACGACGTATATCTATAGACATAATGCGGCCCTAAGAGTGCTTTATTACCATCTTTGTCGCTCTTACGGTGTTGTCGCGAACTTGCCCTGTCGAACGCTCTAAGGGAGATAGAGTCAATCGTCCAAAACGAAAAGTGCTAAATTTTCTTGAACTACGATTTTCGGACAGCAGTCTGCGTTGCACACTCGAGGCCTGACATCGTTTTCCAAGACTTCGAGAAACGAACTATATTCGTGACTATATTCGGGTTTGCCGGCCTGTCGTTGTGACTTCATCGTGCCCTGTGACAACCCGTCTCACGGTTATGAGACGTGGGCATAAGTGTGATTTTCCGCTGCTCTACCGGGAGCCAGTGTCATTTTTTAGATGGCAGTTGCTCTCAGTGGAACCCTGCGATGCTTTTTTAGCCCTTTTTTTGATATATATATATATATATATATATATATATAGAAGTGCCAAATTTTGTGGAACTACGATTTGCGGGCAGCAGTCTCCGTTGCGCACTCGAGGCCTGACATTGTTCTCCAAGACTTCGAGAAACGGACTATATTCGTGATCGAATTCTCGGCTCCGTCTCCATCTCACAGTTGTGAGACAATTAAATTCATTTAATTGAACCTTTCGCAATGTAAAAATGTCTAATACAATTTTTCTAAGCAATTGTCCGGATGTGTGTGTGTTGTGGATTTGTGTGTCGATGTGTGCATGTGTGGATGTCACGCTTTTTTGTGAACACGATAACTTGAAAACGGTCGCAGATTAATTGATGAAATTTGGAGGGCTTATGTTCCCGACTAATATCTTGGAAATGACTTAAGAATTTCTAAAAATATTTGTTGCATTTTTTCTAAGCACTTAATAATATTTGAAAAATCAAGTTTTTATAGTAAAACTTTTTTCATTAACATAATTCAAAGTTGATGCAAGAATATAAAAGATTCCTTGGTTCGAGACGAATCGATTGTCCTATAATATTGATATATTTTATCAAAGCGTAGGGAAGTTATGGTAATTTATATATTTTGAAAATCGGTTTTTTATAGTAAAACTTTTTTCATTAACATAATTCAAAGTTTATGCAAGAACAGAAAAGATGTATTGATTCGAGTCGAATCGATTGACCTTGAATATTAATACATTTTATTGAAGAGTAAGGAAGCTATGGTAATGCATAATATTTGAAAATACGGTTTTTATAGTAAAACTGTTTTCTTCAACATAATTTAAAGTTGATGCACAGATATAAAAGATCCCGTGGTTCGAAACGAATTCGACCTATAATATCAATACATTTTATTAAAGAGTAGGGAAGTTATGTTAATTTATATATTTTGAAAATCGGTTTTTTATAGTAAAACTTTTTTCATTATCATAATTCAAAGTTGATGCAAGAACAGAAAAGATGTGTCGATTCGAGTCGAATCGATTGACCTTCAATATTAATACATTTTATTGAAGAGTAAGGAAGCTATGGTAATGCATATATTTTGAAAATCGGTTTTTTATAGTAAAACTTTTTTCACTAACATAATTCAAAATTGATGCAAGAACGGCAAAGATTCCTTGACACAAGGCAAATCGATTGATCTATAATATTAATACACTTTATTGAAGATTAAAGAAGTTATGCTCATTTATAATATTTGAGTCATCTGCTCCAAACAGAAAAATTTTTTTCATTGACATAATTGAAAGTTGACGCATGAATAGAAAAGACTTTTTGATCCTAAGTTTTCAAATAAGGTAATTCTGACAATTTTTGTAAAGAAATCATAAAGCTGGGAAAGGGATAGGGTGCTACAGAACTTTTCCCATCCCTTTTCCAGCTCGAGAAATTATCATTTCGAATACAAAATTTGATTTGTCTGATTTGTCTTTGTGTTAAAAAATTTTTTTGTATTATTTTGTAGTTTTGCATTTTTTGTATATTTCTATTTTTAAATTGATCAAAATGAAGACTTTGGTTTGTTTATTATTGAAAAAAATAACTAATGCTTCCTCTATGAGAAAGCAAATAAATTTGCTAACGGGAAGCGAAGTGCTCGTGAAATGAGGACCATATAATTATAAATACAAACGAAGTGGAAACACTCGAGATCGAATTCACAGCTAGTTTTAAATTATCAATATATATATATATATATATATATATATATATATATATAATTTGAAAAAAATAAAGAACCACCGCAGGGTCCCACTAAGAGCAACTGCCATCCAACGAAATGCCAATAGCCCCCAGTAGCACCGCGCTAAATCACACCTATGGCCACGTCTCACAACCGTGAGATGGGTGGTCATAAGCAACGAAAAAATCACAACGACAGGCCGGCGAAACCCTCGTGTGTCTTGAGTACACGAAGCGACCCAAGGATGACAGCTTTCTGCATCCATCTCGCAAGTGCCTTGGCATATTTTTGGCATGCGGGTATGGCTTTAAGGTTACGAACCAGTGATAGTTTCGTAACTCCGAGAGCACCTATCACAAGGACAATTACTGGTACCGAATATTTCGGTTACAGTCGTTGTAGCTCTCTTTTAAGGTCTTGATACCTCTCCTCTATTTCTTTCTCCTTTGCAATGATGTTGTATTCGGATGGAGCCGAGAATTCGATCACGAATATAGTTCGTTTCTCGAAGTCTTGGAGAACAATGTCAGGCCTCGAGTGCGCAACGGAGACTGCTGCCCGAAAATCGTAGTTCCAGAAAATTTGGCACTTCTCGTTTCGGACAATCGACTCTATCTCTTTTGGAGCGTTCGGCAGGGCAGGGTCGCGGCCAACACCGTAAAAGCGACAAAGATGGTAATAAAGCACTCTTAGGGCCGCATTATGTCTATAGATATACGTCGTTCCCGCGTGGGTCGGACACCCTGATAGTATGTGTTCTAGGTACTCAGCGTGTGCATGACACGCTCTGCACCTATCACTGGGAACTTCTTGACATAAAATGCGCTCACGGTATGCTAAGGTGGAAATGACACCGTCCTGGCATGCGAAAATAAAACCCTCTGTACCTGAATTAAGCCCTGATGATTTGAGGAAAGCAAAAGTTTGCTCCTTCGACAATGACTGTTTTTCTACATTTCTGTGAAAGTTTCCGTGCATTTTCTTGTCGAGTAGCTCTTGGTGAAAATTTTCAACCTCTGCTTTCTTCACTTTGGTTTTTAGAAGTGAAGCTTCTAGATGAAGTAATGCACTTTCCTCACTTCTGATGTTAAAATTCAGGCCAAGGGTCTCGGCCGCTTGCTCCGCGGCTTTGTAAAGGAACGCTCCTTCGCCAATCATCTCGTGGTTCCTGACCATCTTTAGGAGAGGATCTCTGCCATTCGCAACGATGTAAGCTGTACTTAGAACAATCCGGTTATGAAGACACTGGAGATTCAGAAGTCCACGTCCACCTCGACGGCGTGAAATATATAATCGCGGAACTGACGAATTGATATGCAAGCTTTTATGCATATATGCATGATCTTACGTGTAATGACATCAAGGGCCTTAAGCTCGTTCTTCGTCCATTGAACTACCCCAAAAGAGTAGTGTAGAACCGGGACGGCAAGCTTGTTAGTCGCAGATACCTTGTTCAACGCCGACAGATTGGAAGACCAAATCTGTCGAAGAAGATGCTTGTATCTGCTTCAGAGAGACTCCTTCACTGATGTTACGTCCTGAATGCGGTTTTGAGGCACGCCCAGGTATGTATAGGTCTCTCCAGTATTAAGATGTCTGATAACACTCATATCCACAAGCTCAGGGTCCTTGGGAACGCCAGTAATCTTTCCTTTCTTCAGATAAATTTTGGCACACTTGTCCAAGCCAAAGTCCATCCCAATCTCTCCTGTGTAGTTCTTGACAATATTTATAGCAGTTTGAAGTTTGCTTCTACCAGAGGCATAGATCTTCAGGTCATCCATATAAAATCCATGAGTGACCTTATGCTCGCGCTGATTAGTGTCACCACAGAGGTATCCAGGAGAATTTCGTAGTGCGAGAGATAGAGGCAAAAGTGTGATGCAAAAAAGCAAAGGGCG